>JAUJYO010000038.1:0-25000 GCA_030737845.1 Acorus calamus | reverse complement strand
TAATTATAAATTGATCTTAAAATATATATTTTATATTTTTCTGGAGCTCTTTATAATCCCAAGAACCTATGGATGAAATTAGGTGAAATTTGGATTTCGGTAAGTTAGATATTTAGGATTATGTGTCAAGTTATTATGCCTAGGGATCTAGTTACGAATCCAAAATTTCTTTTAATAGCTTTCCAGAGACCTGTCTGTAAATTGGAGAGGGACTTAATTGTAAACCCAAAAAACTTATGGGGTCGTTTTGTAATTCTAGCAAAACCCCTTATAAATGACATGTTTTGGGATAGGGTTTTTAATCCATCTTCTCATAACATGTCTGTGAGTGGCTGTGACCTAATTCCACCACTTTGAAGTCCACCTTGTAGAGATAAACATCTTCGTGAGTTGGAGGAGGACTGGATGACCCTCTTTGGATTGCCGGATGGTGGCTGGTGTGACCGGATCTAAGGTGAGAAATCATTATCCATTTGTTAGTGTTTTAGTTTTTTTGGTTGAGATATGATTGAGTCTAGAGGATAGGATGGTTGCTTGTTTGGGGAAGAAGGTCGATGGATTAGGGTTAGAGTTTGATTGATTGTGATTAGATGATTTATTTGATTAGATTTAAATGGATTTCAAAGTATTTTTTTAAGATCTAAATAGATTTTACTGGTTGGATGATAAAATGGCTATTTTCAAGTGACATGAATACTTGTATGTTCAATCGTGTTTTTTACATGATAAAGTTATTTCTAGGAAAATGTATTTCATAAACAGAAATAGATTTTGAAAGGATATTTCCAATGAATCATCCAATTTGGAGTTATTGGTAGAAAGTTATGAATTTTTAAATATTTTTGTGCAATTTCCCATAGGGTTTTTTATTTTTAACTCCCCATAAGTCATCATATTTAGTGATCGATCCCTCACTTCTTTGTATTTGGATTTTATTCCCCAGATTTAAAGGATAATTCATTTTTACTCCCTGAGAGGGACCTATCTATAAATTATTTAATTTTCTTTTTAGTCCCTAATAGGGAGTAAAAATGAATTATTCTTTAAATCTGAGAGTAAAACCCAAATAAAAAGAAGTGATGGATCGATCACTAAATATGATGGTTTGTGGGGAGTTAAAAATAAAAAAACCATTTCCTATAATGCAAATATTTAGCTTGATGAACAAGTTTGATGTTATTGATGTGTTAATTGATGAATTCTAGAGACTATGGGGATCTTAAATGGATGTTAATGGGTATAATTTGATTTGTAGGTTTTGGTGTTCTTATTGATTTTGATGACTCAAATTAAATCTTTAATCGATTAGTTGGTTTGGTGGGATCAACGAATAATAATTGGATACAAATATTATTAATATTTGGACTTAAATTTATTGAGGTAAGTTTCATTGATTTGTTGTTGATCCTTATGGGATTTGTCAAAGTATTTATTCAATATTTGATCAATTATATGGGCTTTTGGAATAATAGATTTTGATTATCGGATCATTAAGAGTATCTGAATATTTTAATATTATTTGGGGTTGGGCTTTTCATTTGGACATTTAAGTTGGGTTCATTCCACTTACTCTCTTGAGATTATTGGGCCTAGTGTTGATGGATGTGAGTTTTGAGTTGTGTGGGTCATGATTGAATGATTCTTGATTTATTATTGAATAATTGTTATGCAAGGTTATCCATGTATTGGTGTGTACCGTTCATGCACGTGCATTGGTTTGTATTGCGTAGACCGGATGTGAGTGAATGTTTCTATTTATTTTAAAAACCATAATATTTGTATACTTGTTGGCATCATTAGTATTTTCTAATATTGAAATATATCTTGTATGAGGCATATAGACATATCATTATCACATACGATGATATTTTATTATATCGTATGTATTAAAATTATGAGATTATGAAACTGTCGCATGCATAAATACTTGAAAGAATAAGCCCATGTTTGGATACCGGATAAGCCCCAGATAACCCCGGATAAAAATTTTATTGTGTTTGAAAAGCCCGGATAAACCCAATAAAGTATGCTAGAATAAACTGGTATAAAATTGTATATGGATTCCAATCAACCCCTATAATAAAAGTTATCCTAGGTTATTCCACCCAAAGAATATATGGGCCCACTGTTAAATCAGCTATCATCACCTCTTATAAATCATATGTCAAATCAACTATCATTACTTTTTTACCTTTTATAAATTCTTATCTATATTTTATTCACATTTTATCCAAACAACAAAACATTTATTCTTATGATTCCCAACGAGAATAATTCAAAACACAACCAAATACAAAATCACTTTATCCTTATTTATACTCACTTATGCTCAGATAAATATATATCCAAGAATAAATCATATTCTGTATCCAAATGGGGGCTAAGGGGTTTTGATCATGCACGCATCGTATCGCTAATGTGGCTCAATCTTGGTGACTGCAGTTCAAAATGGACTCAAGTCTAGGTGACTATGTGTAACACCTGTGCATTTTCTCTTATTTATATATTTGATTTAAATATAAATAAGATATTTGAATTAAAATTAATGTATTTTCTGTGTTTTTAAGTTGCCCATTTTGTGTATCTTTATGGGTCCATTTCAGTTTACAATTTTTAATATTATTTGATTGTAATTTTTAATTAAAATTTTATTTATTTATTTATTTATTTTAAATATATATATTTATATTCATTGCCTACATAAATGCATTTCAATTAAATTCGAATGTTTGATCATTTTTAGATACATAGGATATTAGATTTGATAAAAAATAAATATGTATATGTGGGTACGTGTGTGAAGGAATATATTGTTGGGTGTGGGCCATGTTTGATCCAGCCCATGAGACATAATGCATGGAAAAATCATGCACGTGGACAGTGCATATGGCTTTCTTCTAGGGCACATAATCTCCTATATATATGTTAGGGTGAAAGAAAAAGAAAAAGATCATAGGGTGTGCGGCCGTGTATCTTATTCGGCACAGAGAGAGAAAGATAGAGGGAGATTAAGGTATTTAATATATCTTTTCTTTTTATCTTTTGATTTTCCTATTACTTATTAGATCCATGCTTAGGTATTTGGATTTTGAGCTTTTAATAAAAATAGGGTTTTGATTTATTATTTATTTTAAGAATTAAATATTTTTTTTATGTTATGGGATTTTAGGGTTTAACCATATTGTTAGATTCTTATGTTTTATAAAAAAAATTAGGGTTTTGATCTATTGGTTATTATTATTAGATCTATGTTAGATATTTAGATTTTTGAGTTTTTGATAAACATAAGTTATTTTTTTTATCTATGTTAGATTATTAAAATTGAAATTTTTTATAATTAGGTTTATGATTTGTACATATTTATAAGATGGTAAATTTTATTTGTTTTAGACTTTTACTAATAAATATCTTATTTTAATAGAAAAAAGTGTGTTTTCATATTATTTTATCAATTTCGTTATTATATTGTTATATTGAATTTTCTGGATTTTGTCTTTTTCTGGTTTTGTGTTTTAGTGACTGGTTATATGTTTGATAGGTTTTTATCCTCTTCTTAGGTTCTATTATATTTTCTTTTGTATAATTTATATGAGATAAATTTAGCGCATTGGGTATAAAAATTTATACCTAATCATTATGATTAAGGAAATTAGGTCTAGACTTAATTATAGGTTTTGATTAATAACTTATTTGGTTTATCTAGGTTGTAATTTTTGTTGTGGGCTTCATTCTCCGGACCTAGGGTCCATTCAAGGTGAGTAGGCCTATTGATTTATTTTATGTGAGTTTTTCTCTACATCGTTGAATTTCCGTGTTCATTATATTTGTATGATATTATGTGATATCCATACATTTATATTATGATTATTTTGCATGATTTTGATATTTTACATATTGATCAAATTGCATTTCTTACTGAATAAAGTTGCATGATTTAATTCTTTCGTCTTGTCATTTAAAATAGCATGAATTATGCTATTCATGTTTCAAGAATTAACATAATACATTTTTTATGCTTATGTTTTCAAAATAACATTTGGATTAAAGATTTTCATTTCGAGACTTTTGAAAAAATTTAGGACTAGTGGAGACAACCTAGTCCTAGGAGATTTTATCAAGATGCATATCATGACATATTTTCTGGACTAAATCCCCCCGTAGTATTTCGCCTTTGGGGAGGAAGGTCTAGGACTCGAAGAGTCCCAGGATCGGTGAGGGGTGTGGTAAAGCATTCCTTACAGCGGCGGATTCCTTTGTTTGGAGTCTGCAGCAACCGGGGCATCCTGTGCTGGTGTTCTCGTAGTGATGGCAGCGGCGACCCATTAGTGTCTTCTAGATCCGACGTCTCCTCGAGGGAGCTTTTTGAGCGATTTAGTCTTTTGGGGCTTGGCACACCTGTTTTGGGGAACAGTTCTTTCAATTGAGAACCCTACCCGGTCATATCATTTAAACTGCATGATTTCTATGACATGGACAAAGGATTGGGCCACATGATTGCATTAAAATATATTTTTTATTAAGCTCATGAATTTAAATTGATTTATTAAAGAGAATTCTTGTTTTTAATATATATATATATATATATATATATATATATATATATATATATATATATATATATATATATGATTTTATCATTTGACTCTCATGATTTCTCTAATGTGGGCCAAGGATTGGGCCACGTGTACATTAAAATATTTATTTTAAAAGTTCATGATTTTAAATTGATTTAATAAAATAAAAGATTTATTAAATGAAATTGATTTTCATAAAACCTTATTTTTATATGTAACTGTCATATGAGGTAATTTGTCAGTGGGCTTATTCACTGAGTTAATTGCTCACCCTATTCGATATGGGCTGGTTGTTTCATAACCAGGTATTGCGTATTCTGAGGATTAAGATGAAGTTTGGACTTTTCGCATCTTTCAGAAATTGCTCCGAGGTAGCGGTTCGAGAGTAAATTATAGTTGCGATCGACTATTTATGTTTATTTTAGTTTAGATGGCTCCCACAAGGGTGGTTTAGTATCATTCTAGTATTTTGTTTATGTCAAACTCTGATATTTTGTAAGACCGTTAGTGGTTTGTAACTTTGGATATTGTTTTTATGTTTTATGACTTTCAATTTTTATTATATTAGTATTGTTTTAAAAAAAAAGGCTGCAAATTTTGGTCTTATATTTGGATTAAGTTTAGTAGCGACCCATTTACCGTCCGATAAGCGGTTAGGTAAATGTGGGGCGTTACACTATGTCTAGGTGACACGATTTTTAAAGCAAAATCTTTACGGCTAGGTGCCATGGAATCTTTGCAGCTAGGTGTCGTGGAAAGCGGGCATGTGTGCTCATTGCATTAATTTACATCATATAGTTTTGAAAAGAGTCTGACATCATGTATTCCTTCATGGAGAAGATTTACACTTGGCATGTATTGGATGATATTTTTATAAATTTTTTTATTTTGAAGTATATTATATTATTGGAACATCCATGTCTATTCATTGAGTGTGTGGTAGCTCACCCTCCTTTTCTGATTAAAGACTTAGATTGATGGATCTCTTGTAGCCGCGAACGTGATTGTGGGTGCAAGAACGTTAGATTTGCTTGATAGAAGGACTTGATAAATTTTCTTGGCATGTAGTGGGTCTATCCTCTTAGTAACCATGTTTATGTCAAGTTGTATATCTTTTGATGTATAAATTACATCCAAATTAATTGAGACTATTATGGAATCTTAGATGTTCTAATTTCTTTAAATAATAAAGTTTATTTTAATACTATTTCATTATATCTATCGATAAAGGAAAAATATAGAATTATGATATTGACAAATTAATGTAGTGCACTGGATTCAACGCTTCAAAATGGAGTAGTAGGTTCTGAGGTGTTACAATATACTTCATTTCCTATAACAACATGTACTTCCCTAAGAGAGAGAATAATTTTTTAAAAAAAGAAAAACAATGTAGACTACAATTGGGATTGTACAAAGGGTTGAACATATTATTTTTTTTAGAGTGTTGTTACACAGTTTTTTTTTTGTGGCCCCAATTCCAATCCTATATGCGTCGAGAAAATTATCTGAACAATATACGCAAATTAACAAAGTATATACTTTATTTGAAATTTTTCATATTTTTTATAAATGTATCCATGCAATTCATTGAAATATATGTTTCATTTTTTTATATAAAAACATGAGGAATACTATTTTTAAAATATTTAAAACACGTGTAGACTAAAATTAGGACTGAAAAACGGGTTGTATATAGCATTATCAATTTTCTTATTCCACACATCATAACAAAAGACTATGGCATCGACAACGGGCTGGGCCAGGCCAAGCCGGATAGTGGAAATAGGGCCAAACCCAGCCCTGTTCCCAGGCCCAGTGGGCTTGTCTGGGCTTCGGGCTACGGACGGGTTGACGAGCCCATTTATTTTAGACTTTGGACTTATACATTAACATTAAAATCACACGAAAAAAATGTATTGAAATGTTAAAATTACTTAAAAAAAATGTTTACATATTTTGGATATTTCAAAAAGAAATGGTAAAATGTGTAAATTATGTGAGAAACTGCACCACTACATTATATGTACATCCCAACTAGATTGACACCTACATATATATGTCGATTGTTTGGATAACTCAATCTCAACTCAAATAACAACTACATAAAAGTGAATATAAAAATAATATATTCTTCGAGACATTTGTCACCCATCTATGAGGGTCTCGATAATTGCATGCTTTACAATTGATCTGTAAGTTGAAATTCTCATTCATCCTTTTCAATTCTTGCATATGCTAAGTCTCAATCCTTCAAACAAAATAATGCTCCAATATCATCTTCACTCAAATTATTCATCTTCTCTTAAAAACACAATCACTTGCACTAAATGCATCTTCTAATGCAACTGTAGAAACTTAGACAGTTGGTGTATCATGTAAAATGATGAAAATCACATGATATTTTGATTCTTAGGCTTTTCCCTTGATAAAATGTCAAATTCATCGTCATCATATGTATTAACAACTGGTTGATCAAAATAACGTTATAAATCAGATATGCTTGAAGTTGAATAACTAAATGAATTCTTAAACTTATAAGTAAAGCAAGAGCTCCTCCTACATGAGAGGTGGACAAAGAGCTTGAAGGCTCTGTTTGGTGGAGCGGTTAGGCAGCATTGGCGGTGGGCGCCAGACGCTAATGCAAAAGCGTAGACAATCAAGTTTTCCTCCCTTGCGTCGAGCACCCAGAATCACCTTGTCATATGTGTTTTCGCCCGGCTCATTGCACCGCAGCATTGCTTCGCCCCAACCCCCCCCCCCCCCCCCCATTGAGCAACCGCAGACACGACCGCATCTTCGCCAAACGGACCGGAAGATTGCATTGTGTTTATTGTTTGGTCTACATGCCTACTATAGTATATAATGTTCATATAATTCAAATAATTTAAACTTCACAAAATTAATATTAGTTTGAATTTTATTATCATCAATATACATATTTCTAACCATCCCTCCAATGTATCAATTTAAATATAGGATCTACAATAATAGCAAAAGAATATATTAAAAATATAATTCCCTAATATTCATCAAATTTATTCTCATTACTTGTGAAACATAATCAAAATCATCATTATGTATAATTATCATAATAATGATTGAATGTTAAATAAATCTATCTATCATATGAAGTTTGAGTGTTTTCAACTTTGTTCCTTTGTTACATTCAGTAAAAAGATTGAATTTTAAAATTTTAAAATCGGGTAAGATTGGGTTTTGAATAATTTAAATAAATAACTAATCTATCTATTATAATAACTATGAGTGTCTTCGTTATGCTCCTTATGAATGATAAATTGAATTTAAAATTTTTAAAATTGGATAAGATTGAAAAAAGAATTATTTTAGACATGGCATAATAAGTGGCGGAGGGTGAATTTTTATAAAGGATTGGCCTAATGTGACTTACATAAATATTTTCTAAAGTTATATCATTATGTTTTTTTATTTCAACAGCATAGATAAAATATATATATATAATTAAATAAAGACATTCATATAAAAATATCACTAAATAATTATAAAAAATAATTATCATATTTTAAAATGATATGTCATATTTCATATTGATAATTCACAAAAAAGACGTCAAAACATAAATCTAATAAGCAATACATATCTTTAAATTTGACCTTGATGAAGTTTCATATTTTGAAAATGTTGAATGATTTGATTATTTTAAATATTTACATAAATATTTTAAACTTTAAATAAATTGGTAACAATGACAATAAGGTAAAAGGAAAAAAAGTCCAGTTATGGTATAATGGAGGTATCATATTTTAAGATGATATGTTATATTTAATATTGATAATTCACAAAAAAATATGTCAAAACATAAATCTAATAAGCATTACATACCGTTAAATTTTGCCTCGACGAGGTTTTATATTTTGAAAATGTTGAATGATTTGATTATTTTAGATATTTACATAAATATTTTAAACTTTAAATAAATTAGTAACAATGATAATAAGATAAAAAGAAAATATTATATACCTTTGAAGTATTGATGGAAGAGATGAGAGGATTACATATTGTAAATTCTCGATTGGGACAATTAATGGAACAAAAAGAAAAAATTATAGATTTTTTAAGAGATGAGAATTGATATTAGGAAAAGTTGAGATACAAAAAAAAGAAAAAAAGAGATTCAAAATATTTTTTTTTCAAGATGAGCGATTAGGTGGGGACGCCGATGAGTGGATCCATGTCTCCATGACTCTTTGTGGGACATGGATAGAAGGAGGTTGGGGATAAATGAAAAAAGAGAGTAAAAGATGACTTTTGTTTTATGTGGAGAGAGGATGTTTAATTAAAAGAATGGGTGAGGGTGCACCACACACATGGATGATATAGACGGATAATGGACGGTTGTTTTATTTTTATTGTTTTTAGTTCTAAACTATTGCTATTTAGGAAATTTTATATGTAGGTGGAGCTCATGATCTATGGGTCCTAATTAAAATCAATCTATCATAAAAAATAAAAGGACCTAGAAAAAAATTAAAAAGATCTAAAAATAAATAAATAAAATCCAGGAGTGTCCCTTGCCCCCTGTTCATATGGTGGCTCCGCCACTGGGCATAATTAATTATTGTTAGATTACATATGTTATGTCATTACATATATTGTGTATTATATGTATAACTGCTATGTAACTGTATATAGAGGGTTTAAACCCTAAGAAGAATACAAAAATTCTCATTATTTTATTATTTGATTGTAACATGGTATCAGAGCCACCCTAATTTTTTTTCTTTCTCGTCGGAATCTTTCACCTCGTGGCATCGCACACCTTTGCATATCTCCTCATGGCTTCAACCATCTCTACGCCCGCTGTGCAACCACCTCTACCTCCCCACGCGCCTCCTCCTCGCAGCCTTGCACACCTACGCGCATCTCCATGCGGCATCGACCACTTTCTCGCAGGGCCGGCCCTTAGAATTGAAATTTTAAGTGGGGCCCTAGGCCATTTTTCAAAATGAGACAAAAAAAACATTTTATTTAAAAATGACCCAATAAATTATTATTTTTCCATTGATGAACTAGAAGAGTGTAAAAAATAAATACATGCTCTCATCGGTTTCATTTAATAACTCAATTAACATATGATTATTTAAAAATCTATCTTGTAACAATTATATTAGAAAAATTACAAACACATACATATAAATCACATTTACAGCAAGAACAATATTTTTATTAGAAGTTATAAAAAAATATTAAAAATTATGTTACACCTCAAGTACCATGTTTATTTTGTTCATCCCTTTTTTTATTTATAAAAGAACATGACTGAGTAATTTGTTTTCTTCTAATTAGGGATTTTCAATCATCTCAAAAAAATGAGATTTTCAACTTTTTAATATCATCTCTATTAGCAAGAATACGTGAATATAATTTTAAAAAAATATATATCCAAGAAAAATAAATATATAAAACTAAGATTCAAAAAGGGACTACATACCTTATAATGAAGATTCATTTGTTATAAAATCTTGTTATTTTGCTTCCTTGACTTAGATTATGAGAGAGACCGAGAGAGAGAGAGAGAGATCATTTAAGGGAGGAAAAAAAGTAAATGTTAGCTAATTAAAGAAGGTGATTATTCACCTTCCTAAAAAAGATTTTAAAATTTTTTAGGTGGGATTGATTTCAATTTTTTTTTCTTTTCATTTGGGGCCTTGAATGGGTTCAAATAGCTAGTGGGTCAGGACAGAATGAGGCCAAACATACTTATTACTTTTGCATTTGGGCTTGGGACCCTTCCCTGGGTGAGGCCCTAGGCAGGCAGCTGGGCCTACACCCAAGGCCGGGCCTGCTTTCTCGCCCCCCTCCCCTATGCAACCCTGCTTCGAGCCCTCCGCACACCGCCTGTTGTTCCTGTGTCATTGCCGCGCTGCCCATGCCCTGCCCCTACCGTTCGCGCCCGCTCCGCCCGCTGCCGCTGTTGTTTATTATCACTAAATAAACAAATTAAAAGAAGAAAATATTTTAGACATGGCATATTATCAAGTCTTAAATCTTAATACTTTTAAATTTCTATTTAATATCATAGCATTATTTTATTATATACATCTAATTTAATATTTTAATAAGTAATTAGTCCCAATTTATGTGAACTGATTCTCAAAAACCATCAAATCAAAGTGGGTTGATTGGTTTTTACTGAGTTTTTATACCATTAGATTTTGAAGGGGAATTCAAAGTGATTGAAGGTTTAACATGTTTAATCGACCAGGTTTGATGAGTTTATAACACTATATATATATACAGTAGTTTTTATGTACGCGCATCCGCGCGAGTTAATAAAATGTACTCTAATATGAAAAAAAACATATTATGATACTAATAATTAATTAACTAATTTAAATCTTTTTATCTGTAGTCAGAATTCAGAAAGACAAAGAGAGAGACTAAAAAACAATTTGATACATAGCTCCGTGAAAAGAAAATTTTTTATGAAATTTTGCGAAATAGTTAGTTTTATCCTAAAATTCCATTTTCTTATGTAATAGTAAATAATCAATTAACTGATTTAAAAAACAATTGGAATACACTTCCTCCATTAAAAAAAATTGATAAAATTTTATGAAATAGTTAATTTGAAAATATAGTAGAGATTTGCTATAAATAACTTTATGTGCTCAAATGATGACTCTATAATATTTTTTATATAATTTCATAAGTATATAATTTTAAAATCTGAATGAGGCATCTCTTTTTAGCATAGATAGAGATTTGATTATAAATTTAGTACAAACTGAAGATGAAACATCAAAGATCTCCCAAAAAGAGTTGTTAGGGATGTGATAATATATATGAGGGACCTGGGGGCCTACCTACAAATAACCACATAAAAGGACAAAAGTGGCTGATATTTGTAAGGACTTGTTTACAAATAAGAAGGACCTAGGAGTGTATTTACAAATGCTCGAACCTGGGGACCTATTTACAAATAACCACAGAAAACGGACAAATGTAGCCGTTTTTGTTAGGAATATGTGTATAAATATCAAAGAGATACAGGGGCCGATTAAAATATTTGTCATTACAGATATAGCAGCTTATCTGCAAATAACCAATCCAAGCAGGTTGGAAATTTCGTCTCCTCTCTCTCAAATGTCGATTGTACCCATATGATGACCCCAGTAAACAATAGACTAACTTGTTATTTAATTGACTTTATATGGGTAAAATAGGAAATTCAAAAAAGTATCGACCTTGTCTTATTCGGTACCAATTCTTTTAATAGGACTCTATAAGTGTGTGTGTGTATATATATATATATATATATACCCGACTGATAAGGTGCGGCGTGCGGCGGCGTGCGGACGCGACGTGGGTCGTCCGATCGCGGGGATCCATCGCATCCGACGGTCGATGTGAATCGCACCCGACCGTCCGATGCGATGGACCCGTGATCGACGGCCCGTGATCGCTGCCACACCCGCCGTTCGCCGCACCTAATCGGTTCCCATATATATATATATATATATATATATATATATATATATGTATATATATATGGTCGTGATTACGTGCGGTGTGCGGTCGGTGCGGTTTACGACGTGGGCCGTTCGATCGCGGGTCCATCGCATCCAACGGTCGACGTGAATCGCACCCGACCGTCCGATGCGATGGACCCGTGATCGCGCACCGCACCGACCGCACACCGCACGTAATCGGATCCCTATATATATATATATCACGGGTCTATCGCATCGGACGGTCGGGTGCGATTCACATCGACCGTTGGATGCGATGGACCCGCGATCGGACGGCCCACGTCGCGGCCGCACCTGTCGTTCGCCGCACCTAATCGTGAGTATATATATATATATATATATATATATATATATATATATATATATATATATATATATACGACCGCGATATGCGGCGGCGATGCGGCAGCCGTCACGGCATCGCATCCAACGGTCACGTCGCACCCGACCGTTGGATGCGATGGACCCGTGATCGCTGCCGCACGCCGCACGGTGCGGCACGCCGCACGTAATCGCCCCCGTATATATATATATATATATATATATATATATATATATATATATATATATATATATATATATATATATATATATATATATATATATATATATACGGGGGCGATTACGTGCGGCGTGCGGCGGGTGCGGCAGCGATCACGGGCCTGTCGATCACGGGTCCATCGCATCGGACGGTCGGGTGCGATTCACGTCGACCGTTGGATGCAATGGACCCGCGATCGAACGGCCCACGTCGCGGCCGCACCTGCCGCTCGCCGCACCTAATCGCTCGATATATATATATCGGTCGCTCAAGATCTTTGGTCTCCACCCGGACCTGATGAAAACAGTTGGATCACTTCTGATAGATTCGTTGAGAATGATTCTGATCTAGTTGATAGAATATTAGAAATAGAAGGCGCTCTGGTAGGATCCTGGCTTCTTCGGTCCGAACCAAGGAATCCGTTAGATATGATGAAAAAAGATCTTGTTCTATCTTTAAAAAAGACGAATCGGAGTTTGCAGAAGGGGAAGGAGCCCTCGCCCTTCGACCCGCAAGAGATGCTTTTCTACAATCAAATAGTTTGGGCTCCTAGACTATGGCGCCCTCCTTGTGGCAAACTATTGGTCCCATTGCGTATTGGTACTTATCGAGTATAGAATAGATCTGCTTCTCTTTGTTCCTATGAACGGAATTGTTCCATTATTATTACCAACAAAAAAGAATAAATATTAACCCTTGCTCATAAATAATCTATTGAAAGGGGGTGGGGTCCATAGGATGGATGGTCTTTTCGAATGCGATAAAGTTACATAGTGTCTATTTATCTTTGATAAAAAGGGGTATTTCCATGGGTTTGCCTTGGTATCGTGTTCATACCGTCGTATTGAATGATCCCGGTCGGTTGCTTTCTGTCCACATAATGCATACAGCTCTAGTTGCTGGTTGGGCCGGGTCAATGGCTCTATACGAATTAGCGGTTTTTGATCCCTCTGACCCCGTTCTTGATCCAATGTGGAGACAAGGTATGTTCGTTATACCCTTCATGACTCGTTTAGGAATAACCAATTCGTGGGGTGGTTGGAGTATCACAGGAGGAACTATAACGAATCCGGGTATTTGGAGTTACGAAGGTGTGGCAGGGGCACATATTGTGTTTTCTGGCTTGTGCTTTTTAGCAGCTATTTGGCATTGGGTATATTGGGACTTAGAAATATTCTGTGATGAACGTACGGGAAAACCCTCTTTGGATTTGCCCAAGATCTTTGGAATTCATTTATTTCTCTCAGGAGTGGCTTGCTTTGGCTTTGGCGCATTTCATGTAACAGGCTTGTATGGTCCTGGAATATGGGTGTCTGATCCTTATGGATTAACCGGAAAAGTACAACCCGTCAATCCAACTTGGGGCGCGGAAGGTTTTGATCCTTTTGTTCCGGGCGGAATAGCCTCTCATCATATTGCAGCGGGGACTTTGGGCATACTGGCAGGCCTATTCTACCTTAGTGTCCGTCCACCCCAGCGTCTATACAAAGGATTACGTATGGGCAATATTGAAACTGTACTTTCGAGTAGTATCGCTGCTGTGTTTTTTGCAGCTTTCGTAGTTGCGGGAACTATGTGGTATGGTTCAGCAACTACCCCCATCGAATTATTTGGTCCGACGCGTTACCAGTGGGATCAAGGATACTTCCAGCAAGAAATATATCGAAGAGTTGGTGCTGGACTAGCCGAAAATCTGAGTTTATCGGAAGCTTGGTCTAAAATTCCTGAAAAATTAGCTTTTTATGATTACATCGGTAATAATCCGGCAAAAGGTGGATTATTTAGAGCAGGCTCAATGGACAACGGAGATGGAATAGCCGTTGGATGGTTAGGACACCCCGTCTTTCGAGATAAGGAAGGGCGTGAACTTTTTGTACGCCGTATGCCTACTTTTTTTGAAACATTTCCGGTAGTTTTGGTAGATGGAGACGGAATTGTGCGAGCCGATGTTCCTTTTCGAAGGGCAGAATCCAAATATAGTGTCGAACAAGTAGGCGTAACTGTTGAGTTCTATGGTGGCGAACTCAATGGAGTCAGTTATAGCGATCCTGCTACTGTTAAAAAATATGCTAGACGTGCCCAATTAGGTGAAATTTTTGAATTAGATCGCGCTACTTTAAAATCCGATGGTGTTTTTCGTAGCAGTCCTAGGGGTTGGTTCACTTTTGGACATGCTTCATTTGCTTTACTCTTCTTTTTCGGGCACATTTGGCATGGAGCTAGAACCTTGTTCAGAGATGTTTATATATATATATATATATATAGAGTCGTGATATTATACGGTCGAGCGGTCGTGCGGTCGCGATTCACGGGCCGTCGATCACGGGTCCATCGCATCGGACGGTCGGGTGCGATTCACGTCGACCGTTGGATGCGATGCACCCGCGATCGGACGACGCACGTCGAATCCGCACGACCGCACCGACCGCATATTATCGGAAATCTATATATATATATATATATATATATATATATACACACACACGCAAGCGATTAGGTGCGGCGAGCGGCAGGTGCGGCCGCGACGTGGGCCGTTCGATCGCGGGTCCATCGCATCCAACGGTCGACGTGAATTGCACCCGACCGTCCGATACGATGGACCCGTGATCGACGCCGCATCCGCCGTTCGCCGCACGTAATCACCCCTCTATATATATATATATATATAGAGGAGTGATTAGGTGCGGGTCGTGCGGTCGTGCGGCGTCGACCACGGGCCGTCGATCACGGGTCCATCGCGGGTCCATCGCATCAGACGGTCGGGGACGATTCATCTCGACCGTTGGATGCGATGGACCCGCGATCGGACGACTCACGTCGGATCCGCACGACCGCACGACCCGCACGCTATCACTCGCGTATATATATATATATATATATATATATATATATATATATATATATATATATATATATATATAGAGCACCGATTAGGTGCGGCGGCCGCACCGTGCGGCGTCGACCACGGGCCGTCGATCACGGGTCCATCGCATCAGACGGTCGGGTGCGATTCACGTCGACCGTTGGATGCGATGGACCCGCGATCGGACGGCTGCCGCACGGTGCGGCCGCCGCACCTCATCGCGGTCGTATATATATATATATATATATATATATATATATATATATATATATATATATATATATATATACATACCGCATGTAAAAATGCTTAACTACCTTTCAAAAAGGGTACTCATCTTGTTTTTTTTATATTTGAGTTAATATTTTAATCATATTTTTAGTTAGGAGATCAAGATCTTATGCTTTAAAAATTAAAAAACTCAAGGAAATCGCAAGAGTTACGGGGACGTGAAACATTTTCCAAAAAAGAATGTTCGCCGTGCCTTATATTTAATAATTCAACGGTCTTAAATTACCATTAAAAATAACGTATTTAAAACAATCGCGGTTATCCAGGACCGGAAAGCAAGAATGCCAAATTTTTTTTTTTTAATTTAAAAAAATAAAATAAAAATCAAACCAATTAAAACCAGCTCTTCCTCTCCCTCTCTTGCACAGTGACATCTCCTCTAATGCGAACCCTAGATCTGCTGAAACCCTGGAGAGAGAAAGTGAGGCTTAGAGAGAGAGAGAGAGAGAGAGAGAGCGAGAGAGAGAGAGAGAGAGAGAGAGAGAGAGTTGTTTTGACCGCCATTGAAGTTCTTCGACTCTGCCGAGTGGCCGTCGAAGATGATTTGGTGGCGGCAAGATTCGAGTAGATGATGTTTCTTGTTTTCATTTGTTGAAAATGGGGTGCCTTTGCTGTAAGCCTTCGGTGATTGAGTACAGTCGGGAGAGCCCGAGGGTCCGGCGTCCGACGCCGGCCGAACGTGCGGTGTCGGAGACGGCACAAGTGAAAGACGACGGCGCGGATGAGAGGGTCCGCCAGATCGTTAAGCGGGCGGCTTCAGTGAGATCGAACGGTGTTGGGAGTCTTGGTGTCGTTAGGGTTGAGAGTCTCGAGAAGAGGAGGGAGAGAGCGGTTTATGCTTGGCGTTTGGGGACGGGGGTTGTTTCGAAGGCGGTGGAGGGGGAGCAGGTGGCGGCGGGTTGGCCCCCTTGGCTTGCCGAGCATGCCGGGGAGGCGATACAGGGTTGGGTCCCGCGGCGGGCCGACTCGTTCGAAAGGCTTGATAAGGTTAGTTTTTGATTTCTTGGAGAATTAAAGTTGAATCTTTTTTTGATGTTATGGTTGAAGAGCTCATTGGATGGGTGAATGCCCTCTGAAACGGGGACTACATGAATTTGTATTGTAAATTATGGGAAGGTAGGTTTAACATTGCGGATTGATGAGAAATCAATGTTGAAGTGTTGAATAATGATTTGAGTTAGGAATCAAGGTTGAAGTGTTGAAATAATGATTTGAGTTAGTGATTTGGGTCATTGATACTTTGTGGTGGATTGTTTTGGTAGTTAGTAATCACATATCCTGATTTGATGTGACAATGTTAATTATGGGGATTGAGGAAGATATTTTGGTTGGTAGATTCATATAATGATAAAAAATGTAATGAAATGGGCTGTGTTGTTTGTGTTTGGATCCTTTGTGTGAAAGCCATGGAGGATTCCTGTGGCACCCAATGAGAAAACGCCACGTAAGTGACAAAAAACCACCACCCCCAGTATAAAAAAAATCCCTACTTTGTTTGATATTTAAAAACGAACCTTGTATGCATAACTTAAGAAAATTTGTTCTATCTACGTGACATGATCTAATTGGATGCCACACGGATCCTTTATGGCTTTGACACAGGGATCTGATCTCGTGTGTTATTTTGTTCAACAGATAATAACTGTCTTTTTAGGATGGTATATTATAACTATTACTATTTTGATATTGTTTATTGGAAGTTTTAGTGCTATGGAAGGCTTTGATAATAGGCTTGGACGAGCACTAGTGCATCGAATTCCTAGCACCATGGATCTAGATAGGCTTATTTGTGTCGTTGACCCCCTTAACAAAATTTTGGAATTAGGATGTCTTGTATGGGAATCCATGACATACATGAGATTGATGCACCAAGGTCTTGGGAAAGGCTGTTTTGATTTTTTTATGCTGTTGGAAATTTTGATTACAAGAAAATCTTAGAATAGAATTGAAATAATATGTCGATCATAGTAATATAAATCTAATAATCCTGATGCTATTTAAATTTAGCAGTTTGCTGAAAAAGATGATTCAACTAATTGAATTTATTTTCTTGCAGATTGGTCAAGGGACATACAGTAATGTTTACAGGGCCCGTGATCTTGATAATGAAAAGATTGTCGCCTTGAAGAAAGTTAGATTTGATAATCTAGAGCGGGAAAGTGTGCGCTTCATGGCTAGGGAGATTCACATTTTGCGTAGATTAGATCATCCCAATATTATAAAGTTGGAAGGTTTGGTAACATCAAGGACGTCCAGCAGTTTGTACCTTGTATTTGAGTACATGGAGCATGATCTTGCGGGGCTTGCTTCCGTCCCTGGTCTGAAGTTCACAGAACCTCAGGTACATAAGAGTCTCATATTGGACCTCCGTATTTACTACTGGCAAAGTTAGTGCTTATCAATCTCTTGTTCTAGGTCACGCAGTCATGCTGAGTAATCTTCTTATCGATACTTTGTCTTGCTGTCACGCACTTTGGGCATTCAGATATTTTTTTTCATTTTGTTTCTCAGATTAAGTGTTACATGCAACAACTGTTATGTGGGCTAGATCATTGTCATAGTCGTAGTATCCTCCACAGAGACATTAAGGGTTCAAATCTTCTAATTGACAATAATGGAACGTTGAAAATTGCGGACTTTGGCTTGGCGAGTGTCTTTGATCCAGATCATCGTCATCCATTAACTAGCCGTGTTGTTACTCTATGGTACCGCCCCCCAGAACTATTACTTGGAGCCACTAATTATGGGGTTGCAGTAGATTTGTGGAGTACTGGATGCATACTTGCAGAATTATATGCGGGAAAGCCTATCATGCCTGGGAGAACTGAGGTATTTTTTCTGTATAATTTTCCTTTCTAACTGTTTTTACTTCCATGGTGCACATCCCACCTAATCTTCAAGAAGTAATTTAAATACTTTTGTGTTACTTATAAATTTCAGTTGGTCTTTTTTAACTTATACTAGGTAATCTTTTTATGCCAAATTCTGCTGGTCTAGGAATACCAAGTGAATTTAGGCTTTGTGCACAAACACCTTTCTTGAAGACAAATAAGTTGAATATTTTCTGGTTTGTTTTTCTGAAGGAGATGACTTATTGCTTTGGAATTCTGGTTTTATGCACCCTCCTTGTTGGATCTTTCATCCATTGTATTGATAAAATTTCAATGTTGAGTTTAGGCTAGTTGGCATTTTAGGTTTGTTGTAGTTGCATATGATAACACTAGAGACAGTGTGTACATTTTTATGGTTTATTATTTTCAATTTCTTGATTTATTTATTTCTTTGACATTGTACTCTTAAAAATCCATCGGTCTTTACGCTCCAAGATGTTGCGAGTGGGGTGGATGGACGGCCAGCGTGGGCTGATGGAGGTGTTCGCATGGGTGCCGCAATTTGGTACGAACCCGGTGATACTTCGAAGATGGAAACTCTGTTTTAAGGGCATCCCTCTCCATTCGCTGGATCCAGCATGTTTGCGGCACATTGTGGCAGAGTTTGGGGATTCCTTGAGGTGGCGGGGATCTCTTTGGATAGGGAGGAGATGTTGCAGGTGGACATCGTTGTTAGTGCCGGCTTCACGCCTCAGATCCCCGATGAGGTGATTCTAGAGTTCGGCGGGGAGGCATACGCGGTACTGGTGTCAGTGGAGGGCATCCGACATGGCCCGATGTTAAGCACGTCCTCAGGGGAGAGCGTAGCGTTGGAGCGAAGCCAAGCAGAGGGGGAGATCAGCGGAGCCGAGCCGAGCCGATAGTGTCGGCTTGGAAAAAGGTACTGCCAGACTTGCCTAGGGATGGGTTGGTGGTTCTGCTAGACGAAAGACCAGTCTACATCAATGATAAGTCAGACGTTGTCCTAAAAAGGATAGGTGAGACAGAACCAACCAATATGGAGGTAGCGTGTCCTGCCGTTCAAGGAGACAAGTGACTTTCGGCTCCTGTCAACGGTCAAGTATTAGGAAAGAGGGAGGGTAGGACAAGTCATGTGTCCCTTTCGCCCTGCCACATGGGGGCTAGCTAGGCAGAGAAGGGCACGCTGCATCCAAGTGGGTCGGGCCGTTATCGGGTCCGGATTGGTGGGCCAGATATGGGTCAGAAGGGAAGTGGGCCGGGTCAATGTCCCGAGGTCACAGTTGCTATACCGCTCGCACGGGAATGGCAGGGAGCTTGCGGCCCAAACGTGCGGCATGTCAAACTAAGACTCCGCGAGGGCGGGGGAATCTTCCCCGACTTCGTTGGGCACACAGGCAGTACGGACAAGGTTCCAAACATGCGAGAGGCAACACGTCGAGAGGAATAGGTGTGCCCTCCATTGGGGACCGGGAGGGAGCCGGACGGGACCACACGGGGAAGGCAGCCTAACAGCTCCGGTCGAGGCGGTGCAGACGGGAGTTGATAGCACATACGCAGTAGAGATGGGCGTGCGCATCGAGGAATTCATTCAACGCAACAAGTTCATTGAGGCTGTTCGAGGCACCTTTTGCACATGCGGTGCTTTCACGGTAGGATTGTCACACACGGTGGAGTCGGTGGAGACAGTGGTAGGGGGGATATGGCGCCTCCATCGGCGGGCACCCGAGAGCCTGGGCAGTTGCCTTGACACTGGAACTAAGGTGTTTTGGTTTCGCCACAGTGGGGTTAATTGGTTGTCCCTGTTTAAGTGTCTTTGTTGGAACACGCAGGGTCTAGATGACCCAGTTAAACAGTGTGCGGTTTGGGACATTATCAACGTGCAGAAGATCTAGGTGTGCTGTTTACAGGAATCAAAGATGGCTGACATATCAGCTAGTACATTAAGGGAGTTCGGCGGCGGTCTCCTAGACGCGTGCGCGTATAAAGGTGCAGTGGGTGCGGCCGGGGGCATGGTGGTTCTATGGGACAATAGTCTGTGGACAGATGTTGCGCAATCGGTGGGACGGTACTCAGTGTCGGTGTTACTGAGGTGTTCGAAGACAGGGTGGGCATGGACCTGTTCATGTGTGTATGGTCCGCACGAAGATGCGAGTAGGGAGGACCTTTGGGTGGAGTTGTCGGCGGTACACGAATTATGGGAGTCCCCGTGGGCCGTGATGGGGGACTTCAATGTCACCCGCTTCGCAGCGGATCAGAATCTCCCGGGTCCATCCTCGCCTGGGATGCTGAGTTTTTCTCAATGGATTGATGAGGAGGGCTTGCTTGACGTCCCGCTCCAAAACTCAACATTCACCTGGAGCAATTTGCAGGAGGTGCCGTCTCTCGCCCACCTTGATCGGATCCTCCTGGACACGGAGTGGGAGACACACTTTTCGGGTTGCTCGGTCCAGTGTCTTCCACGCATTACGTCCGATCACGCCCCTCTCCTGCTTGCGGTGAATGAACCGGACTACGTGAAAGCACGTTTCGGGTTCGAGGCGTGGTGAGTGTCAATGGAAGGGTTTCAAGGAGGTGGTTACGGAGTCGTGGACAGCGGGGGCGCATGGGCTGAGGGGCGCACATCGCCTTTCGTTCAAACTACAAAGACTTCGGCGGTGCCTAAAGGCATGGGCACGGGAGGCTCGGGCGGTCAAGCTGGCCCGCAAGCAGCGGGCTTCCAACGTCATCGAAAGGCTAGACCGCGCAGAGGAAGCGGGTCCCTTGACCGTGCTAGAGTGGGAGGAATGTCAGGCAGCAAAGGGCGTGGTGGCGGGCATTTTGAAAATGGAAGAGGCGGAGTGGCGACAAAAGTTTAAGGCATTGTGGCTAAAGTCCGGGGATAACAATACCCGATTTTTCCACAAAGTGGCCAGTCAACGGAAGCGGGTGAACCATATATCTTTGTTAACTATCGAGGGGGTGCTTTGAAGCGGGCAGGCGGAAATCAGGAACCACCTAGCGGAGCATTTCGCGAAACATTACCGGAGACCGCGGAGATGGTTCCTAGCTTGGTTTGGTTTGACCCAACACTGCCGCGCCTCGAGCTTGCACAGATCACTGCCCTGGAGGAGCCTTTTCGAGAACTTGAAGTGCGAGAGGCGGTGTTCAAGGCCGAGGGGGATAAGGCCCTTGGTCCGGATGGCTTCACCTTTCGGTTCTATCAAGCGTTCTGGACCTTAGTTAAGGAGGATGTAATGGGCGTGCTTGCGGAACTAGCCGAAGGATCAGCGGGTTTGGGGAGGTTAAATGCATCTTTCTTCACACTCATCCCTAAGAAAGAAGGGGTGTCGGCGGTGGACGATTTTCGGCCAATTTGTCTAGTGAACGTGAGCTACATGATAGTTTCCAAGGTGATGGCAAACCGGATGAAACATGTATGTGGGGCGCTCATCGAAGAATCCCAATCTACGTTCCTGCCCGGGCGCAACCTGCAGGATTGTTTTGTGATCGTGCAGGAGATTGTGTCGGCAACGCACAAAGACCGCTGGTGTGGTGCAGCGCTAAAATTAGACTTTGCCAAGGCGTATGACAGTGTGCATCGGGATTTTCTATTTCATGTGCTAGCCTTGCATGGCTTCGACGAGAGGTGGATCGGCATGCTGCGGAGATGCACAGACTCTGCGCGCAGTTCTGTACTCCATAATGGGGACCCATTTGGTTTCTTCCATCTCAACCGGGGACTCAAGCAAGGGGACCCGTTGTCCCCGATTTTGTTCGTGTTCGTGGCGAATGACCTCACTTGTATGTGCGCGGCTATACGTGGAGGATGGTTCTCGGGGCTAGCTAGTGCGAGAGGTGGCCAACCAGTAGCCGTTGTGCAGTACGCGGACGACACACTCATGCTGTTTGACGCATCTGTTGCCTCTGCATGGGCAGCTCGATTCATAGCCTTCTGTTTTGAATTGGTCTTTGGGCTCCGTCTGAATTGGGCAAAGTGTGCACTGCTGCCCATAAACGTCCCAGAAGAGCGGATTGCCAAGTTGATACGGATTGTGGGATGTCCAGCGCAGTCATTCCCGTCCCGTGTGATCGGCCTACCACTGGTGTGCGGGTGTCTAAAGCTACGGGATTGGGACCCGTTGGTGGAGAGGTTTCATCGCCGGTTGGCTGGGTGGTAGGGGAGGTTCCTAAGCTACGGCGGGTGAGTCACCTTACTGCAGGCGGTCCTATCTTCCCTACCCATGTTCTTTTTGCCCGTTTTTCGCATGCCCCAGGGAGTGCTTGACCGCATTGAGGTGATCTGGCGTAGGTCATAGTTGTTTGGGTGACGCCTAGGCGACTAGGCGGTCCAGATGGGCCTAGGCAACCGCCCGCCTAATGACATGTTAATTAAGCGGGCGCCTGGGCCCCTCAATCACGTCTAGCCCGCCTTAATCACGCCTAGTCCGCCCAATCTCTCGCCTAACCTCAAAAAAAAAAAAACACGATCGAAATATTGAAACATCACCTACCCTGCCACCCAACGGTGCAGCGAATTCTCCTGGTCCCAAGTGAGTCTTTATTGATTTTTTTTGTCTCTCCCTCCTCTCTCTCAAAATTTCTGAACTTTTATCTCATAATTTCTCCCCTCTTTTCTCATTCTTTAATGCACTAGGGTTAGATTATATTAATTTTGTTGAAATGGACATGCACCAATAAATTACATCCATGTGTTTTTTATTTATAAATAACATTCTTCATTTTAAGTAGTATTCCTGGAAAAATTAAAGAATGGATAAACAGATAAATAACTTTAATATAATTATCAATTTAAATAATAAAATCTTAATTAAGCACCGCCAAGGCGCGCCTAGGCACGCCTAGGCAGCTAGGCGGTTGGCCACCGCCTAGGCTCGCCTAGCTGCCCAGACAACTATGGCGTAGGTTCTTGTGGCAAGGAGCGCGTACTTCAGCTTTGAAACCTCACTTAGTGGATTGGGTGTCTGTGTGCCTACACAAGGGTGCGGGAGGATTGGGTGTCCTCGACCTCCGAGATATGAACAAGGCTTTGTTGGCAAGATGGAGATGGCTTAGTGTGCCGTCATGCTTGTGGGTTCGAATCGTTAAAGACAGATACAGTGGGCTCGGTATCGGTGAGAGGCGGTGGCCGGCGATTGGGGGTCGAGCTTCGGCTCTGTGCAAAGGTTTGTTCAGTTTGCCAATGGAATTTTCGCAATGCATCCGGTGGGAGATTGGCACAGGTACGGAGACGGAAGTTTGGCGGGATGCATGGTGCGGAGATACAGCATTGGCCGAGCTCTTTCCGGAGTTGCATGCTATGGCCAGGCGCACAGAAGGGCATGTCCGCAATTTTTGGGAGACATCTGACGACGGAGGACAATGGTCCGTGGAACTTAGCCGATCACGGGTGTCCGCATTGGTGGCAGCGCAACGAGTTGCCCTTGGACGTGATGCTAGCAAGGTGTACGGGCAACTTCAGTGAGGCGCGTGACTGCCCATGGTGGATCCCTAGGCTCTCTACAGGCTTCACGGTCAAGAGTTGCTACGCTTGGCAAAGGTGCGGGTTACAGCCTGCAATTGTGGGATGCGGACACCCACTGCGCATTTGGAAGCCCAAGATCTCGACGAAGATTAAGATATTTAGTTGGCTACTGGCGCACCAACGCCTGTTGACCAAGGTGTACTGTGCCAAATGGAGGGGGGAGGAGCCGACTGAGTGTGGCCTGTGCGGTGAGGCCCCGAAAACCGTGGTTCATTTACTTTGCCAATGCCAGATACCCCAAGCATTGGGCCGCGTGCTGCGCGAGGTGACATCGTTGCTCGAGTTCGACACGATGGAGGAGATGTGGGAGGCGGATGGTGTGTTGCGTAGGCGAATGATCCCAGGTGCTCAGAGGTGGATCGTCAGGTTGGTCATTCCAGCAGGGACGTGGGTCATCTGGCGTACCAGGAACGCGGCTGTATTGAGAGGTGTGCGAGTCTATAGCGAGAACATGAGGGCAGAAGCGCTGGCCTTAATCCGCGACTGGGCCCGGGAGCTGGTGGGAGTGCGGGGAGTGTGCCTCCATGAAGGCACGATCGAGATAATAAAATAGGCAATGGACCTCCGGGTACCACTCGAGTGTTCGGAGGGTAGACATCCTATCTATCCCGGGACACTCATGCCACCCGGACGGCCGTTTGATGTGTTGTGGTGTATTGGCCTTTGTTTGTTTGTTTTTTTTTATTTTCTCTAGTCCTCTCATCCCCCCCTTCCCCCCTTCAGACCTGTACTAATATTTTCATAATGAAAATAGCTGGTGGCGCGAGTCTACCTTTATTCAAAAAAAAAAAAACACTTTTTTGGTACATTTTCTTTTGAATTATTCTCTATCGAAGTGTCCTCA
>JAUJYO010000179.1:0-28680 GCA_030737845.1 Acorus calamus | reverse complement strand
CACTTCGTACAGAGCAGGAGACTTTGACATTTCGAAGATGGGAAACACTAGTCACTCAAATATTACAGGAATTGGTGATGTGTGTATACGCACTAATGTAGGACACACATTGACTTTGAAAGATGTTCGTCATGTCCCTGATTTGCGCCTCCATATGCTTTCTGGGATCGCTTTGGATCACCAAGGATTTGAGAATCACTTCGGCAATGGAAAATAGAAGCTCACTAAGGGTTCGCTAGTCCGTTGCTAGAAGACAGGCATGCTGTACTTCGTACAAAACAAAGATAAAAGTGTGCAGGGATGGAATGAATGCAGCTGAAGAAGATTCATCTCCGAATTTATGGCATAGGCGGCTTGGTCACTTGAGCGAGAAGGAGCTACAAAGAAGATTCGTCTCCGGATTTATGGCATAGGCGGCTTGGTCACTTGAGCGAGAAGGAGCTACAACCAATGGTACATCTCTTAGCTCTTGTGATTACTGTTTGATTGAAAAGTATCATAAAGTTTCTTTCGATAGATGTTTGAAAAAGAAGTCTAATATTTTGGATTTCATTCACTCTGATGTTTATGGTCCGTTTGAGGTTGAATCTCTTAGTGGCAATAGGTATTTTGCTATGATAGTTGATGATGCATCCAGGAAAGTGTGGGTTTACTTGTTACGAACAAAAGATCAAGTGTTTGAGCACTTTCAGCACTTTCATGCCATGGTAGAACGGGAGACTGGAAAACAGTTGAAGTCACTACAGACCGTTAATGGAGGAGAGTACAGTTCGAGGAGGTTCAGAGATTATTGCTCGCGTCATGGGATTCGACACGAAAGGACTGAGCCCGGTACTCTACAGCACAATGGTGTCGCAAAACAACTGAATTGTTGAGAAAGTCAGATGTATATTGAAGACGACTAGATTGCCTGAAACCTTCTGGGGTGAAGCTGTTTCGACTGCCTGCTATTTAATGAACAGGTCACCATCAGTTCCTTTGGATATGGAGATTCTAGAGAAGGTTTGGTCCAGTATTGATGTTTCGTATTCGCATCTGAAAGTCTTTGGATGTAAAGCTATGGTGCTTGTACCCAAAGAGGAGAGACAGAAGCTAGATGAAACAATTTCATGTATCTTCGTTGGTTATGGAAATGAATTTCGCTACAGGCTATGGGATTCAGCAATGAAGAGGATTGTTCGACACAGGGATGTTGTCTTCTATGAAAATGAGACTATCTAAGATTTTGATGGGGTTCCAAAATCTGTTGGTGGTGTTGCAGATTTAACACTGATTCCTTCTCCGATTCAACCGGCTACAGATGGGGAGAAGATGAAAAATAAAGACGTTGATAAGGTGCCAGAGATACCCGATGTTGATGAAGATTCAGATTAGGAAGCTCTTGGGCAGGGGAGCAGTGCCATCAGTCAGAGACAGAGATTTCAGTGAAGACGTTATCGAGAGGGTTTGAGGCAGAGATTCCGATGAAGAAGTCATCGAGAGAGTCAGAGACAAAGATTCCGATGAAGAAGCCATCGAGAGAGTCAGAGACTGAAATTCTGATGAAGAGGTAATCGAGTAAGTCAACGACTACAGAGATTCCGATGAAGATATCATCGAGAGAGCATACACCATCATTGAGTTACTCTACCTTTGAGTATATCGTTTTTACTGAAGAGAGGGAGGTAAATTTTTTTCCAGAGGCACAGTCTCATGAAGAACATGATGAGTTTGAGCTTTGTGAGAAACTGGATAGCATGGACTCTAGGTGAGGAGACACAGACCGGGTTCCTCCCTCATTGGGCTGGAGGGGGAGATTGCTGGGTTTATGGGCTTAGTCCAGCCCATTTGAGGGCCCATTAAATGGGCTAGTGCATGTAATGCATGCACACGTGAATGGATCACGCGGAGAGGGTATTAAATGCCCTCTAGGGCTTTTCCTCTTCTTCACGTCAAAACACAACAGCGCAGCGAGAAAAAGAAAAAAGGTGTTCCGCGACGGGTTCTGTTCGGTGCAGCAGAGAGAGAGAGAGAGAGAGAGAGGAGAGAGAGAAAAGATGAGAGAAAAAAGGAGGAACAGTCCCCTTCAAGTTCCTCATTGAATTTTGATTTACATCGAGGTTGGGTTCTCCATATTGTTTGGAAGATTTATTTAGGGTTTCATTGAGGTAACCCTGTATCCCTCTTTCATCTTGTATTCCTCAAGTTTTGAGCAAAACTTGAGAAAACATTATTATCATTATTATTTGATATAGTGGATTGTTGTTGAAATGCCCCGTGGATGTAGGCTTATGCCGAACCACGTTAAATTGAGTGTTTATTTGTGGTTTGCTTGCTTTTATATTTTTCTGAATGTGTCGATGATTGATTTGGACTTCGTATAATTTATTTCACGATTATTATTATTTATTTCACACAAATAAAATTGTTAAAAATTTCAATAATATGTTGGTTAATTTGCCTCGCGGAGGACAAGAAGATTTCGAGAAGTCAGCATATTAGGAGAACATGTCGTTGTGCTTCCTTTCAGATGACTTTGGCAGGTGAAGAATAATTGGCGGTCGAAATCATGTTGAACGTGGTATCTTTGCCAGATATTTAGAAGGTGCAGTGTTTCATTCTTCCATTATGGACTTGCATTAATTTATTTCTACCGACTGACTTGCATTGATGCTGAAAATGAAATAAGTAAGCCTTGTCAATTATTTGAAAAAAATTTTAAATCCAAAACATAATAAAATATCCGATATTCGAATATCCCGAATACGGATATGGATATTAATGTATCCGATTTCAAAAATATTATTTGAATTTAACATATATCATAAAATTATATATGTTTGTATTATATATTGTTTATATTTAGTATAATGATTATTTAATATTACAATTAAATTTTCTATGTATAATAATCGAAAAAGAGAATACGTTTTAAAATCCCAATTTAATTCTTATATCTGTCAAATATATAATTTGACTATCAGAAATAGTATTCATATTTAAATAAGTCAATTATCCCAAATTATTTCTATCCGATCTGTATTGAAAGAGATCCCTATTTGAAAATTAATATTCATATCTGAATTATTAAGATATGATATAGATATTAACATATCCGATCTGTATACAATCCATTGACAGATCCAGACATAATCAATGAATTGTTGTCCAACTATCCTTTTCCACATTAATTTGTGGTTAAAAAAACCTTGATTAATATTGTGGAATTAACATTAACATTAATTTTTTATATGTACAATACAAGCACACCGGGCCATGAATCTATCGTGGGCTATCACATGATTTGCTACGCCTCAAGAACAGGCGGATTCAAAACACTTTTTTTGGGTTGGCTAAATTAATCTTTTCATATAAAAAAATATTTTCTTGATAAAAATATTAATTTTTTTTTGGTAGTCATATGATGCACTTAAAATAAAATAAGTTCATCAAAAGATTAAGTAAAACAAAACAAGTTCATAAATATAAAAGCTCTAATGTTATATAAAAAAACCAACTTCTCTCCCTATTTTCTTCTTTTCTTTTAGTGAAATACAATCCTCCACTTAAAATCAATCTAAAACTATAGCTAAAGGTGTCAAACGGGACGGGCCGGCCGTTTGGGTGGCACGACCCGCGGCCGGGCTGGGCTGCCCCCCGACCCGCGTGCCGGCACGGCACGGCCCGTTAGGCCCGCGGAACGGTTTGTGCCGCGGGCCCCACCACCCAATGTGAGAGAATATGTGTCAACTTAGTTGAGATGTATTAAATCTTCTCATTATTGTATTTTTAAAATTTTTTGGAAGGTGAGTTACAAGTGATTGATAGTTTTAATATGTGCCAACGTAGTTGGGATGTATTAAAAACTATAATAATGCAATTATCGCTCACCTTTTATGTTATATTAATTTTTTGTATTTGTCAATCTATTTTTTAAGAATTGTATAATTTATTTTTATTCATAATGTACTATTTGTGTATTTTTATTCATTTTATCATTAATTTAATTAATGTTCAATTGTTCATATACTCAAGAAATTCAATATTCAATAAAATAAATATTTGTATTCTTAATTCCTTTTAGTTTTCAATTATTACGAATGATTTATATGTATTTTTTTATTTTTTAACTTAAAGAAACTAGTAAATTAAACATGGAATTAAATATTAAACTTTAAATTTTTTTTAAAAATGAGCATTTAAACGGGCCGGCCCGTGGGCTAGC
Organism: Acorus calamus; assembly: GCA_030737845.1. NCBI lineage: Eukaryota > Viridiplantae > Streptophyta > Magnoliopsida > Acorales > Acoraceae > Acorus > Acorus calamus. Next base: position 24,476 of record JAUJYO010000179.1, on the reverse strand, counting down.
ACGGCACGGCACGGCACGGCGGCCTGCCGGGTTGGCACGAAGGGCCGTGCTGGGCCGGCCCCCTGCGGCCCGTGCCGTGCCAGCACGGCACGGTTACATGAAACGGGCCAGGCCGGCACGGCACGACCCGTTTTACACCTCTAACTATAGCCTACATTAAAAAATTCCAAAAAAAAACTCAAATGTTATATAAAAAAGAAAATCACAAATACAATTTCAGTTTAAAAAGTTTTGATGCAGTTCTCTTATTAGACACCAAGATAATCAAGAATAATTCTTCATTTATTTGGAATAAAATTAATGTCAATAAAATATAAAAGTGAAAAACAAAGGCAAACCCTAACAAAAAATTCTAATAAATTTAAAATATCATGAAAGATAGAACAGGAGAAACTCCAATTCTCCAAATGACCACGTGGCTCCCAACTCATCTTCACCCTAGACCCCAAAGGGTTGACCCTGGGGCTTTTGGGATAAATCATATTGCTTACACTCTTTGTAATCCGGTAGCCCTCTCCCAGGTAGTACCTACAGGTGGAAACCCTCTGCCAGGACAGCTTCAACGCCGGACATCTTCAACATGGATCCGATGAAGGGGAGAATGACTCCACGCTCTCAATATCATCCGGTAACCCTCTCCCGGTACTTCTGCCTGGTATACTTCCATGATTAGTACATCTGCCGAACGCATCGGTAGTACATATAGGTGGGAACACTCTGTTAGGACAGCTTCAATATAGACTATATTAGGAGGAAACACTCATTGTTCGCAATGCGAACCCAATAGAAACACAACTATTCTCGATAATCGTCTACCGATCTAAAGAATACACCTGAACTCCTACAAAGACGCGTCGCTTAGATGCAGGGAGTTACCTCGACTCTTGCACCGAAAATAAGCCCAAGGCATGACCCGATAGACGGTTCACATACGCGCCTAGTACGGGTAAGCCTAGCTAAACATTATAACCACCGATTTGAAGCACCGGTACAACAACGAATTCCCCATAATTCTAGTCAAGTACGGGTAGCGATTACATCGCTTGCGCTCTAATTAATAAGGTACAACCCGACAGCGAGTCACACCCACACTCGTCATCGATAGGCCCAATTAGTCCAACATGCGCGTTAACATAATAATTGATTATAGGGGTCCTCCTAACATGGATACACATCATAAACAACATACGTACAAAGCATGGCCTAACTATATATACATACAAGGGCATTGATCATGCAAACACACAAGGTACAACCTAACATGAGTTGAATATCACCAACTTAAAAGGGAAGGTTTAAGCGCGATCTCTCATCAACAGATGCATGCTAATAATCTCAAGCAAACCTGAGTCAAGTAGGAATCACATCTACTTACTTAGTTCGAGCAAAGAGAGAGGGCGAGAGAGAGGGAAGGCCTCATCACCTCCGGAAGCTGGTCATAGCTTTGCCCTAAAGATGGGTGCAACAACTATACCACACCCTCAAGTTTTATGACAAGAAAATATTAAATATCCACTCGGTTATTAATCCAGGTTTAAATTGGGCTAGATATTACTAATATAAGGGGTAATATTACAAGACTACCTAAGGCATGCCATATTTTAGACATCCATATAAATACAAAGAGATGCATGTCCATACAAGCAGGGCGCATGCAAACATGATAGAATACAATACATAGGCAAGTACAAGGAAGAATAGGGGGTTCAACACAATATATAAGCTATACAGTCCTAGCATGCAATATCTAACATAATAGGGGTGCCAAGATGCCCCATGAATGCGCGATGCACAACTACGTTCATCGAGCACTTAAAAGGTTGGATCAAATCACTCACCAACGAAAGCTGCAAAACACAATCAATGATTCTCATTAAAATATGAAGCCTCATAACACACAGATAAGCCTACTCCACGAAGACCCTAATTCTTGATAGTTTGCACAACATGCATAATAACTCTTTGACACACAATCAAGCAAAACTGGTATATCGATCTGTTGCAACCAGCCCTAAATGTTGATCTTCACATCACCAAATACACATCCAATAATTATGAAATAAATCATACACATTCTATGACATTTTGAGATCATAATCGTGAAGACATCATAACTTGATTTAGTCTCTATGTATCCAAAATAAAATATTTTCAGAAACTGGTCAGTTCTTATGCGAATTTGGATAGTCCATGCAAAATAGGTTCTAACTTACAACCCAGATATCATAATGACACAAAGTTTTATATATAACATCTAGACATATAGATAATCATATAACATACGGATATGAGCCTCAAAATATGTCTATAGGTATCAAAGTCATAAGGATCTTCATAAGACAGAAATCTGTCTTACCCCTCTCTAAGACCACCCAAGCCTCCCAACACTATCATCACTTCTTCCTCGGCTTAATCACTGCTGATCCACACAAGGGATAACAAAACAGAGAGGGAGGAAGGGTCAGTAAGGTGAACAACATAAGACAACTATACACAAGTCTCCCCACATACATAAACAATCCTCTCACCACTCCTCCAACAAAGATCCACCAAGATCCCACAAACATCATTGATTGATTCACCAGAAATCAAGTTCTAAAGATCATGAGAGAGAGAGAGCAACATCAACAACAAATGTAAGAGAAGAAAGTAAATCAATATGGATCCCCTCACCTTTAACAAGCAAAACTTCATATTCTCTTCAATCTCTTCCTCTCCTCTTCTTCTCCTCTTCTCTCTCTCTCAGACTTTCTCTACTGGACCCCTAAAATTACCAGTAAAAACCCCCGTTCATTCCCCCAAAACATCCCTCATTTAGTGGGGTTGAAATGACCAAACTGTACATGACCAAAAAGTCTGGCCAGGCTTCACTAGAATAGCCATAACTTTCAAAATCTAGCTTTGAATTGTACAATTCAAAATCTGTTAGAAAGCCAAGACGATTATCTATAACTTTCATGTTTATACCAAGATCCAATAATGATGCAGACATCATAGCCACACATTATATGGACAGCCGAGATCAGGTGGAACAAAAGAAGAGAAGACATCTTGATTGTTTGGGAGCACCGTGACTTCAAATGGCCATAACTTTTGAACTATAAATCGGAATCGCTATTATAATATGTCAACGTTCGTATCGATGATCCCTACAGGAGCAATGATACGCCATTATGCCAATTTTCAGATCGTTTTGAGATTGTGTTGGAGGTCAAATCAACGGTTAAAAGTTATTTTTACTATTTTTGCTAGTTTTTAGTTTGTTAGGATTTTATGCATTTATTAGGATTTACTATATTTAGATTTGAATTTCACATACTAGTTTCAATACGAATTTGAATATTAGTTAGGATTAAATTAAGATGTACTAGTTATCTTTGCAGATTTAAATGATCTGTTTGGATCATAGTTAGTTTATATTGGAATAATCTGTTAAGATCATAATCTGTTAAGGATTCTCTTCTATATATAGGCATGTAAACCGAATGATTATTCAGATTATTGATTATTTTGAGTTTATTTATTTTCTCTAGTGTATTTTATTAGGAGGACCAACATTTATATAGAATTTCAATTATCTGGTATTTCGTTAGAAATCAACAAATCTTTGAAGCCCAACGTCCCTGGTATTATACTTGAAGAAATCAATAGCGTCGCTAAAGTCTGCAAATTCGTATCTTCAATCGAATTAGTAATAGAGCGTATTCATACACTGCATCAAATAACCTCTCCAGCTATTTCAAAATATGAGCTAAGCATTGAACAGAGCTGCTGCCAGACTTTTCTCATCCCCAGGGTATAATTTGAAAAATACCCATAACTTTTGGTACATGAATCCAGATAATCCAATTCTACTTTTGTATAAAGTTAACTCAAAACTAAACATCCCACGATAAAATCAGATTTAAACTACTTCATCTTAGGCATTAACAAAATTAAATCCGAATACCAATATAAACTGCAGAATTTCTAAAAAGAAGTCAGAATGTGACGAAAATTTATAGGTAGGCCAATGCCAGTACTAGAAGAACTGATATGCAGCCAAATTTTTAATCAGAGTACTTCAACTCCCACATATAGCTAAAAGCTAAAATTTTAGCAACTCCGATCGAAAAATAAGACTCCAAATGACACAGGCATAACAAATATAATCTTGGATTGGGTGGGCATATGCAGTGTTGAATAACACTGAAATTGTCACTTAACAACTAACAATGCAAATGCAGTTTTGATTTAGATATTTCACCAAACATTGTGTATACTACTTTCAAATATCAAAATACTTATAAAACCATACTAATATTTTGTTCAGAGACTAATAAAATAAATGCATCTAAAATTGGGACTTAAAATTGTTGGAAATGGAGCAATGGAAGGATAACAGAACCAGTATGAATGCTTCAAGGATCAACCGAGTTGAATGCTTTTAGACAGATTTCTCCCAATCCGGTCTAAACCGTGAGTACACCAGGGATAATGAAGTACAGTCTGCAGGATACAATGAAGCCTTCACTGGGTGTGATTACAGAGTGTGTACTCTCTGATCAACCTCTTGGAACTCTCTGTTTTAATGGAATTGATGATGCTAACTCGTAATGGAAAAAATAGAGAAGATGAGTGATTGGTTGTTTTTTTGTTTTAATCTAAGGATCTGAATTTATAGGCAACAAGGTGCCTTTTGATTCAAATGAAGCACCCTTTCATGAATAGGGAGTTACAGCAACCGTCTGATCGGTGGTCCACCATTTCCACGCGATCATGCGGTCTAGATCGTCTATCATAAGATATCCCTTCCAATGGCACCCCTTGATGAATATAACCACCAACTGTCAATCCAACGGTGGACATTGCATCTGAACGTTCCATCATCAGGCGGTCCAGATTGCATCTGATCAGAACGATCTCCACCATCCGATTAGCCAAAAATAAAAGGCTCCAGCTCCTAGCGACGATGCGCATGTGCGAAGTGCCAAGTGCCCTAAAACGCCCAATACGCACACACGCGCACGCGACGCACGTGGTGGTGCTTCGCACCACCCCGCATCAAAGGTCCACCATAAGGTGTCCACCAAAAGTACTTCAATAGGGTAGATGGGGTTCTCCTTATAAACTCTCAAAACCTTTTACAAACAACTGATGTGGGACTAAAGAATAGGATCACTTTCATCTTCTAAAGGGGGGACCACTAAAACCCAAATGTTTTAAACTTCTTTTGAAAATACCAACAATCCCCCACTATTTTCAAAATTATTTTATATTGAAAATAAATGTTATATTATATAATAGTGTTGCACCGCTTTGCGGTTGCCTACGTACCCGTTAATGAGGGATCAACCCACCGTAGTTCTTTACAAGAAAGAAAAATAAAAATTACATTGTAGCATCATCGTTGAAGGTAACACATAAATGAGAAGTATCTTATGAATTTGAACTTCCATTTAGTGCAAACAATTCAAAGCGATATCAAGGTTCTAAAGTGAATGAATCTTGAACTTAGTACCCTTCGAGAACGCCGGAATCATCGCACATGTCAACTCGAAGGAGAGAGAGTTCCGATTGCTTAGCGCGTTAATGGCCATGCGCATATATCCTTTATTCATGAGTCTCAAGAAATGGTCTTTTTTTCTTTATGAAGCGACCTGACTTCATTACTCATGTAAGTAAGTTTAATGAGTGATTCTGCGAACACTCGTTTCAACTTATTAAGGAACAATTTTCATCCTCCTTCATGCAGAATACCAACACTAGTTCTTGAAAATGGGATTATCAAAATTTACTAGTCTTTCATAATCACATGTTTAGCTTGTTAGTACCACATTAAACCTTGTTTAGTCTTTTTCAAGATAAAGGTTGGGTTCGACTAAATGTGATCAATCTTCCTTCACAGACCTTAACCCCATTCCTTTAGATGAATTCTGAATCATCTTTATGCCAAGACCCTTGGTCAAAGGATCAGTCAAATTCTTTTTCGACTCTACATAGTCGACAGTTATTACTCCACTTTTGAGTAATTGTCGCACCAATTGTTGCCTTAGACTAACATGTCTAGATTTTCCATTGTATGTTTTACATTGAACTTTCTAAATGGTTGCTTGGCTATCACAATGGATCATAACAACTGGGGATGGCTTCTTCCAAATCGGTATATCAAATAACAGATTTTTAAGTCATTCTGCTTCTTTACATGCATCGGCCAAGGCAATCAATTCTGATAACATAGTTGAATCAGAAATACAGGTCTGCTTTTTGGAACCCCAAGATACAGCAGCACCTCCTAATGTAAAGATCCATCCAGTTGTTGATTTGGACTTTATTGTTACATTGTTCCAACTTGCATCACTATACCTAGCATAGTAGGGTATTCCTCATAATGCAACCCATAATGTAAAGTCCCCTTCAGGTATCTTAGAACTCTAGAAACTGCTTTCCATTGCTGAACCTGGATTGCTTGAAAAGCGACACATCATACCAACCGAGTATGCAATATCGGGTCTTGTGTAATTCATTGCATGCATACTCCCAATAACACTGCATATTTTAACTGCTCAACAACACGATCAGAGTTCTTCTCTAACTTCATATTCGAGTCTAGAGGATTAGAGGCTGGAATACAATCAAAGTGATCATATTTTTGTAGTACTTTCTCAATGTAATGAGATTGAGACAATACTAGCCCTTTCTCTTTCTTAGGATTTTAATTCCTAGAATCACATCAGCCTCTCCCAAATCTTTCATGTCAAAGTTGGAAGAGAGAAAGTCTTTGGTTTCTTCAACACAGGTAATATTTGATCCAAATATAAGCATGTCATCAACATATAAACAGATAATTACACATCCATTTTCAGCATGCTTACAATACATACATTTATCGGCATCATTCACAACGAAACCAAAAGACAATATAATTTTATCAAATTTATCATGCCATTGAATAGGTGCTTGTTTCAGGCCATAAAGAGACTTACTAATTTGCAAACTTTCTTTTCTTGGCATGGAACAACAAATCTTGTCTTTCAGGTTGATCCATATAAATTTCTTCTTCTAAATCACCATTTAGAAAAGCTGTTTTAACATCCATTTGATGAACAATTAAATGATGAATGGATGCAAGTGATATTAGAACTCTAATAGAAGAAATTCGAGCCGCACTGCATATGTGTCAAAATAATCAATTCCACCTCTTTGTTTAAAACCTTTAGCAACCAATATGGCCTAAAACTTATTTATGGAACCATCGCATTAAGTTTTCTTTTAAGATCCATTTGCAACCTATGGTTTTGGCACCAGTAGGCAAATCAGTCAAAAAACCATGTTTTATTCATCATAATAGAGTTCATTTCATCATTAATTGCTTCTTTCAAAAAAGAAGCATCTCGAGAGCTCATAGCATCCACAAATGATGAAGGATCATCTTCTATATGCAAAGCATATATGGACATGTTAGAAATAGCCTTTTGATCTCCTTCTACAAGATAGATGAGAAAATCATAATAAAATTCTTTTCTGTTCTAACTCTTTTACTCCTTTTGGTTCTATGTCCATAGAAGGTATAGAATCATCTATTGATTTATCCTCAATCAAAGTAGGATTGTGATGTGGTAAAGAATTAGACTCTTTCTCAGAACATGATCCAGTCATATTCTCAAAAAATTCCACATCAACAGATTCTATAATCTCAAAAGAGTCTAGATCCAGAAACCTATAAGTTATGCTATTCAAAGAATAGCCAATAAACGCACATTTATAGGTTTTAACTCCCAATTTTGGTCTTTTAAGATCAGGCTTTCTAACATAAGCAAGACCCCCACACTTTGAGACGATTAAAATTAGGCTTTCTTTTAAACCATAATTCATAAGGAGTAGAGGATGTATGTTTGAAATGAACTCTATTCAAAATAAAACATGCAGAAAGAATGGCTTCACCCCATAAAAAATATGGCAAATTAGAACCAATTAACATTGCATTAACCATTTCAACCAAGGTTCTATTCTTTCTTTCTGCCAATCCATTTTGTTGAGGCGTATAAGGCGCTGAAAATTGATGGATTATGCCATGAGTTTCACAAAATTTTGTAAACTCGTTTGGGTAGTATTGACCACCCCTTATCAGAACGAAGAGCCTTGATTTTGTGGTTAAGTTGATTTTCAACTTCCTTTTGAAAGTAAATTTTTTCAAAAACTTCATCTTTACTTTTTAATAAGTAACATAACAATATCTCGAATAATCATCAATGAAAGTTATAAAATATTTGTTTCCTCTCGTGTAACATGGTTCTTAAGATCACAAACATCGCTTTGAATTAAATCAAGTAAACCAGAAAATCTAGATACATATTTATGTGATTTCTTAGTGATCTTAGATTGCACACAAACATGACATTTATTAGCATCAAGCAAGTCACTTTTAGATATCATTCCAAGATTATGCATGTTTCTAATAGATCCATAATTCACATGTCCTAATCTACCATGCCATAAAGATAAAGACTCAACCATATAAGCAGAAGATGATCCATTTATTAGATTCAACTTAATCATCCCGTTACAAGAATACCCTTGTCCAATGAATACATCATTCCTGGACAGTACAAATTTATTAGATTCATACACAAGTTTGAAACCCTTCTTGTTGAGACAGTCTCCAGAAACTAGATTCTTTGACATGGTGGGTACATGAAAAACATTCACCAAAGTGAGTGTCTTTCTAGAAGAGAATGGAATTCCAACGGTACCTTTGCCTTCAACTTTGGTGAAGGGTGGTCATTCACCATCTTCACTTCATCTCCGTCACCAGATTTTTCATAAGTCTTAAAAAGACTTCTGTCTCTGCAAATATGAATGGTTGCTCCAGTATCAAGCCACCATCCATCATCATTTGCCACAACATTAGCTTCGCACACCGTAGCCACCAATTTTTCATCATCAGTCACGCTCTCCTTCTTCTGATTTTTCTTGCGCAGTTGGCACTCTCGAGCAATGTGACCGGGTTTGTTACGGAAGTAACATGGTCCTTTCTTGAACCCCTTATTCTGGTTCTTGTTCTTATTGGGATGTTTCTTCTTGAACTGATTATCATTCCTCGGTTTGAAGGTATTGTTCTTGTTCTTGGATTTTTCATCCTTGGATTTATCATCCTCAACAAGATTAGCCTTTGAATGATTATCATCTTTCGCGTCATTCTTTGCAAGAATGTGTGAATCCTCTTCGATGCGGATATGACGTTCAAGGGACTCCAAAGTGTGAGTCTTCTCATCCTGCTTCATCTTCTTCTTGTAACCATTCCAAGTGGGAGGAAGTTTGGATATGATAACTCTCATAATGAATGATTCAAGAAGGTCAACACTGGCGGTCTTAAGATTACTGACGATTAGTAAGAAATCATTGACTTGCGAAATGATAGATTTATCGTCAGTCATCTTAAAATCCATGAAATTACCAATAAGAAATTTCTGGTTACTTGCCTCCACGATGCGGTATTTGTTATCCAGCGCTTTCCAGATTTCTTTCGTCGTGGTATAAGTATGGTAGACGCTATAGATTGATGGTCCGAGCGCATTCAGAATATGGCCCCGACATAGGAAGTCGGCCTCCTTGCGCTTCTTCCTCCTGTCCTTTAGTTCCGTAGTGTCTTCAGCAGTTTCATCTGGAATGGCTTTCAGATTCTCTTCTAGGATGTAGAAGAGGTTGAAGGCGGTGAGGACGAACTTCATCTTCTCTTGCCAGCAAGTGAAGTTGTCTCCGTCGAAGCGTTCAAGACGCACAAGGTCCTGGTTCATCACTTGAATAGAGTGGGCAGCAGTGGGTCCTTCCATTGATAGAAAGTCTGTCTAAAAATTGTTGGAAATCGGAGCAATGGAAGGATAACAGAACCAGTATGAATGCTTCAAGGATCAACCGAGTTGAATGCTTTTAGACAGATTTCTCCAATCCGGTCTAAACCGTGAGTACACCAGGGATAATGAAGTACAGTCTGCAGGATACAATGAAGCCTTCACTGGGTGTTGATTACAGAGTGTGTACTCTCTGATCAACCTCTTGAACTCTCTGTTTTAATGGAATTGATGATGCTAACTCGTAATGGAAAAAATAGAGAAGATGAGTGATTGTTTTTTTGTTTTAATCTAAGGATCTGAATTTATAGGCAACAAGTGTCTTTTGATTCAAATGAAGCACCCTTTCATGAATGGGGAGTTACAGCAACAAGTGCCAAGTGCGCCCTAAAAGCCCAATACGCGCGTGCGCGGTGCGCGTGACGCGCGTGTGCGTGCTTCGCACCACCCCGCATCAAAGGTCCACCATAAGGTGTCCCCCAAAAGGACTTCACTAGAGTAGATGGAGCTCTCCTTATAAACTCTCAAAACCTTTACAGACAACCGATGTGGGACTAAAGAATAGGACCGCTTTCATCTTCTAAAGGGGAGACCACTAAAACCAAATGTTTTAAACTTCTTTTGAAAATACCCAACAAAAATGAACCATGAAAAAGGAGGGATTGATCACTAAATAAGATAGTTTATAGGGATTTAAAAAATAAAAAAAATCTTATTTCACAAACTAACAGTATATGGACAGACTAAAAATGAAATAGACGGTTGAAGTTGGGGATTTAAAAAGAAATATAAAGAAGAGATGAATTGATCATTAAATTACATAGTTTACAAGAACTTAAAAATAAAAATCATTTATTAATTTGGATGCATCAACTCTCATAGTTGTTTCCTTTGACACTTGAAATTTGAGGATACACCATATTGAATGCCATATCACAAACTCTTGAGAAAATATGGATGTCACATTATTCTAATACTTCTCTTTGATAGCAATTGATGGTCGACACAAAAAAAAATCATCATTGTGGGACTACTTCTCAATCATATGTGCACAATCTCTTCACAAGTACATCTTATTCATATATGTTCTCAAGATGAAAATAAGATCACAAGACATAAAACGCAACAAAACATTGCAAGGCAAAAACATGATCCAGTTCTCACATATTCACACCATTGTATACACATACATATGTAAAGTATAAGGCACACAAATAATATTCATATCTTCTTTTGCACTGTAAGAATTTTTTAGCGCCCAGGTTCGATAGACAAGATGGCATGTTTCTCCAAAGTGAAAAACTCTGAGCTATCTCCTACATATGTATCAGATGATTTGTTTAGGAGGCTCTCAGTCTCAGGATTATTTGGCATCCATGGATGATTCTCAAGGACTGCCAAACCTTCAAGTTCTGTTGCGACTTCCTTCATTGTTGGCCTTTCTTTCCCATGGATACTAAGACAGCGTTTAGCGAGCCGAGAAACTTCATGTATCAAATCCATTTTGCCTTCATTCATGATCTCATGGTCCAAAACATTCATGAGGCTATTATCATTCATGGATGTCATGAAAAGGTAAGCTAAATTTCTCTCTTGTTCAGATCCATCTTGGAAAACTGCCTTTCTCCTACTTAAGAGCTCTACCATACTACCCCAAAGCTGTAGACATCACTTTTCTCTGTCAATATACCTGTCTGTAAGCACTCCGGGTCCAAGTAACCGAATGTTCCTTGCATGAATGTTGCAAATTGATCTTTATCAGTTGGGGTTAGCTTTGAAGCACCAAAGTCTGATACTTTGACTGTGTAGTTCTTATCCAAGAGTATGTTAGATGATTTAATATCCCCATGGATGATGGGAGGGGAAGCTGCTGAGTGCAAATAAGCAATTGCGCATGCTGCCTCTGCTGCAATCCTCAAACGAGTTTTTAATGGTAATTGACACTCTCCATGGATAAGATGAAAGAGGTTCCCATTGGAGATGAACTCATAAACCAATATGGGGATCTCAACCTCCAAACAACATCCTAAAAGCTTAACAACATTCCTGTGATTGATTTGAGAAAGAATCAATATCTCATTTGCGAATTGCTGACCTTGCATTGCATTAACCACAATGGACTTCTTAACAGCTACCACTTGATTGTTGGGTAAAATTCCTTTATAAACCATGCCCTGGCCTCCCTGGCCTAGGATGTTGTTTCTGTCGAATTTGTTTGTTGCACTCTTTAGATCTTCTTCACTAAACAATTTGAATGTAATATTTGGGTATGAAGATATTAGATTTTGCAGATGTAGGCCACCATTTTGTTTATAGAACTTCTCTCTAAAGTTGATGAACTTTCTTCTTTGAAGTCCAAGATATATCCAAGAAACAAAAAGAGCCAAAATGAAAGGGATGCCTATCCCTGCACGTACGTTCAATCAAAATAGAAATGGATTAGAGGTTATGTTAAATTTGGAAGTGGCCAATTCGTATATGTTTACCTACCGTTTGATACTCCTAACATTTTTGTTATCAAATGGTATTAGAATATTATTTCAATTTTATACCATCATTATTGCATCACTCCCGAAGCTTAATAGGGTAGTCCCCAGAACATAATAAATACAAGGAAAATGATACGTCTAGCTTATTGCAGTCCACATCATTTTTTATTTTTTAAATTATATTTTTCAAATGAAATGCATGTTGTTATATTAAATGAAGTATATACTGAGTTACATTAATGTATTTTTTCAAGTTAAAAAAATGATAAATTTTTATGCTTCATATACTATAATAGTACTCATACACTATGATACACAATATATATTACGTTATCATAGCGTATGGGTCTGCAAAACGGACTGAGCGTATCACGCTCTAAATGCAATACAACTAGGGCCCATAAAAGGATTTAGAGCAAGGGAGCTGCTAACTGAACCCCAGAAATTAAGCCCCATTTGTGAGCCCCAATAGGTGGCACTCTCCTATTGGTTCCCTATTTGACTTTTTTCTAACCACCAAAATGACAGTGACAAGACTACCTTCTTATAATTTTAAAAATTGGTTACAATTAACTAATATCCCCATTAAATTAAATCTCGTAACTGAATCCCATAAAAAGTGGCATAATTAAATCATCTCCCCAACTTAACATATTTTTAAAAAATTTGAATTAAAAAGAACATCAACTACATGTTATCAATTAAGATACAGTAATGTATCTGAAAATAAATGAACAAATATGGTAATCCAAATGAACAAATATGGTCTGCATGCTACTGAGAACTGCATAGAAAATTCATAAAAGGTCTTCAAAATGCCAACAATAAGCAAATAAATATTAATAAGCTATATTAATCAAATCCCTAAAATAAAAATAACAACCTTAAAAAATAGGAATTCAAATTCAGATACATGTGTATCTGAAATTTGAATTAATAAATACTGTGAAAAAATGGGCTGGAATTCAATTATACAAATCATGCATGGTACACAACAATGCATGTAAATCAAGATACAGGCTATATATCTTAATTTAAAATAAAATTCAGATTCAATACATGTATATGATTCAAATGAATGACGAAAATCAAAATAATGTATTCAGATCGAAAAATGACAATCTTGAATGGATCGTCATTGTTTGCACCACAAATTGGTCAAAAAATAAATAAATGAATCAAAATTCTTCTCTTCTCCACAGATTGAATTGAAACAAAATTTAATTCAATGTTTGTTTTCAAATTACCGATCCATCTGAATTTGAAAATTAAAATATCAAAAAATCTAGTAATTTTTTGGATCTGAAAACAAGAAAGAAATCATAAATCACAAATTTGTTTGGATCCAAAACAGGAAAATTGAAATATCTCTCAAGAAATGGAATCGGATCGTTGTTTATGTTTATGGTCATTAAAAAAATCAATGAGAAGTATATAAAACGGGCTGCTGATGGGTGTTAAACAGTAGACTTCAATTGTTTTTTTATTCTTCCATTGAATTTGATTGGTTTTTTAAAAAAAAGGAAAAGAGAGAAGGAACAAAGAATCCCAACAAATCATAACCGCCTAGCATTTATGGATCAATTACCCAAAAATTCAAAAAAACTCATGAAGGATAAAAAGGGAATTATACATGTGCCACCTCATGAGGCTTCTAATAGATCTACAAGTTGGGGCCCAAAAATCATTATTGTTAGAACAATAATTGACGGAGAGAAAATGTAAATGAAACATTCGTAATGAAATTTATTGGCTATATTGATAGTGAATAACAATTTAAGGAAATGTTCAGTTAAACTGAGTGCGTTTGGTTGCGCAATTGCAAAACTGATTCTGCATGAATCTGAGTTTTAAAACTGATTCTGTAGGATGCTCACTTTCTCAGCTTTTTAAAATCGCAGCTTTTAGACACTATTTGCCTAAAATCTGTGTGCAGGAAGCTACTACAGTAAAACAGTTTAGTTGCATGATTGTAAACACAGCTTCCTGCAATCCCAAACGCTGCACCATCGCGCAACCAAACGCAAAGCCAACCTACGTATAATGTACTATATTTGTGATAGATAAACAATTATTAAAATCTAATTGATTGTTTATAATGTATAGAAACCAATCTAGTTATAGTAATAAGCATTTAAATTTTTGGATATACCTTATCATTATATTGTTGATCTAGCTGTGCTAAAAAAGCATGCAACAGGTAGAGAAGGTAGGCTTACCCAGAGTCACTTTCACCACAGGGAATGGACTTTTGCATTCATACTTCTCGGGATCAACACTGTGTTTTCCTTTTGGACAATCGCATTTGTAGCTTCCCTGTGTGTTATGCAGATCCCTTTGCAAGGTTGAGTTCTGCACTCATCGATATCTGATAATTAAAGCATTAATTAGTCTATAAACAAATATGGTTTCATTCTCATTTAAGGGTTTGTTTGGATCTAAGATTAACTTAAAACTTCGATCAAGAATTTGAAGAAAATGCACATAGGGGGTTTTGATATGTAAAACGCTGAAACAAGTTTTGGATTAGTGTTTGGCATTTGAATATCAAACAGAGTCTAAAAACATCTCCAATCCTTGACCCAAATCCATATCAAATATAAGTTTGAATAAAGATCTCACAAAATCTTCTCAAACCCTTTATTCAAACCATATTAAATAAGGGGAGACTAAAAAATTTATTAAAATCAAGGAATTGAAGACTCAAATTTTACTAAGAATTTTTCAATGAACGCATTTTTAAGCCAAATAAGTGAATATTTGGAGACGTGCTCAAACATCTCATTTCATAAGACGTGGCAGGTGACAGCTTGGGGGAGAAGATAGAAATTTATTAAAAAGAATTGAGTAAATGGTCAAAGACTCACCCGTCACCACATATCAAATGAAGCTCTTAATCAAATTGTTAATAAAATTTGGGTGTAGATGTGAGAGAGAGAGATGTTTATACCTTCACATCCACCAATATCTTTAAGATAAGGGTTCCCTTGATAACCTGCCGTGCAATTACAACGATAACCGGGGCCATTGGTGGAGTCATAGCAGTAACTATTCTGGCTAACGCAAGCATAGTCTGGCTCCACTTCAGCTACTTGGCATGTCTTATTGCCAATAGCCCAATCAAGCACCATAGGAACACTTCCATTATTTCTTTCCATGTAACCCGAGAGATCATAAATCCCACCGAATCTGAACCACTTGTGATCAACAAGGAAGGCATAGCTACAAGGATTGAATTGAAGCACACTAGAGTGATTATAGTAGCTATTAAGTTTGACCTCGAAGTATCTAACCCCTTTGGGGATGGATGTCTGGCAGCACCCAAACCCATCGCATGACCCCTCGGTGACCATGCTCGTGCCATTACATATGGAGACGCACCCGGTGGTGAAGCCTTCATTGCTAGTGGCCTCGATCGTGGCGTAGGTGTCGCAACCCATTGCCGTGAACTTGTTCTTGGTGTAAGAGAAGGTCAAGGGTCCATCATCAGCAAGTCCGAAGGAGGGGGTATTGGCCTTCCACCACCCTGATTTGTTGTAGCAGTCTTGAGACACGTAATTAGTGGTAGTGATCTCTCCCGTTATGAGAGTGATGTCTGTTATATTGATGTGGCCGCTCTCGATGTATGGGACGTGCACAGAACCATTAGTGTCGCATGCGACGGTGAAGAGGTACTCCCTGGAGCAATTTTGGCCGATGCCGAATGGATAGGGGATGCTAATATCTCCACATTTGTCAGGGCAGCCTGGCTTTGCTTGGCACGAAACCAAAGATAGCCTTAAAAACTGAAGGAACAACAGTCCTAGAAACATATTTTGAATGTGTGGATTTGTGTTTTTGTATGTTCAGTTGAACTAAAAGCCTCCTTTTTAAAAGGAACAAATAGAGTTCAGGTACAGACAAAGTCTCATGCTTCTAGTTACCATGTGCTGGGGCCTGGGGGGTCAAGGGTAAGGTACAAACTAATTGGGGGTCGAAATCACATTGTAGTACAATGTGGAATCTATACGTGTTGAAAAATGTTACACACAATCTATTTGAAGGATTAAATGTATTTTTAATTTTTTTAAATCATATACTTAGATATGCACTTTTATAAAATTTAAAATATATATTTAAAGAGTCATGATACTTAGAGCATCCCCAAAAGACTCCTTACACTACATTTTTTTCTATATAGGGAGTCAAAAACTCTAAAATCCACCTCCAAAAGTCTCCTCACACCCCTCCCTACCATATTTTTTCCCTACAAGGCTTCATACATGTATGGAGCCTTGTAGGGAAAACTACAATGCAAAAGACTTTTTTACCCCTTTCAACAAAACCCTATTTTTTTTAACCAACTCTTTCTCTTCCCATTTTTTAAATCATCTCCCCCAAATGTAAAAAGATTATATTTTTAATGATTATAATTACTGCAAGTTCAGGTTTAAAGATTATATTTTTAATGATTATATTTAATGTTTTGAACCACCACTTTGTTTAATGATTATGTTTTTCATGTTTTATTTAAAAATTTTAATTTAATTTTAATTAATTTTTATTAATTAATAATAATTTTTAGGCCCCAGAATATAAGCCTCACTCACAAGCCCCATGTCATCATCTCATTGGTTGACCTGTTGACTTTTCAAAAAGGGTAAAATGGTAAAATACAAATTTGTCCTTCATTAAAAATCTCTACCATTAATCCAAATCATTTTTTTTTCTCTAACCAGTTACTAATTTTCATATTTAAACCAAAATTTATGTATTTCAAAATTTAAAATTTGAAATTCTTACATAGTAACTCAATTTTCAATTTCAATTACACTCAGATCTTACCTAAATTACATCAAAACTTACCTAAATTATTTTTTTGTCAAAATCCTTCAAACGGCTACTATTATATTCACGAATGTGACAAAAATAACACATATTTAAAAAATTAGTTGACTATTACATTTATTTTTTTTGTCAAATAATTTACATGTAGTTGACTGTTGCATTTATGAATGTAACAAATATAAATCAATGCATGCATGCGGTTGACTGTTTCATTTACGAATGTAACAAAAATAACACAGATTTAAAAAATAATTATTTACATTGTCAATAGTGAAACAGTTTTATCAAACAAATTACTCATTAAAAAATGTAACAATATGGAATGTTACATATAGATATTGAGACAAACAAATCAAACTGTGGAAAATGATATCCAATACATGAAAAAAATTTATATTCAAACATTTAAAACAAAATAAAAAACACAATTCGATTACGAATCTAATAATATCAAACATGATCTGAGAGACATTGAGGTGAGATCCAAATATTAAAAAAATATGATTTCGTACCTTTCAAAACCTCATAAACAGAATTTCAGATCTGCCCATGTGTTCTTCATAAACAAAATCAGTTCTAAAAATATTAATATTGATGTATCATTTTCAGAATCAATTAATGATGAATAAATACAAGATTTTCAAAATTAAATGATACTCCATAATCATAGAGATTCATGTTGAATTAGTTATAGGCATAATAGACAATGTCATATTGCCACATCATGGGGCCTGAGACTCATTATTGATACTTAAATGAATTGAGTGATATCACTTATAGAAAATATGAATTTTTTTTAATGAGATACATACCTCAATAGAATGAGTGAAAGATACTGAAAACATCTCTAGTCCTATACCCAAATCTTTACTTAAATTTAAATTTGAGTAAAAGTCACCCAAAAACATTTCTAATTGCTTACTCATACTCATACCAAATCAAGTTTTTTATTCAATTTTTTACCAAAATCAAGGGAGACTCAAATCTTTAATCAAATTTTTTACCACATTTTATTCCCACGTTGTGTTTTTTTTTCAATTTCACTTTCAACTTCCAATGAATTATATTAACACCTCCGAAAATTTTGAACATCAAATCTTTAAGCATCTCTTGAAACTCAAAATAAATAAAAAATACTCTATAAATCCATGTAGTCTTCTTTCTTCCGTTTTCATTTTTTTTTTAAATAGGTTATTATAGTTTATATCTTTGAATATCTTGAAGAGATTTGAAAAAAATATTGAGTGGCAGATATCTTTCACACGTAATGGTTGATTTAATCAATTGCAAAATCTTCCGACGACTGAGTTGCATTGACTCGGCTCATCAGTCCAAAGTCATATTTTTAGATGAGATAAGCTATCTTTTTCCACGTAGTTGTTTTAAAAACACATTGATTTATGGTGTGGAATTAGCTTTATACATGTATATGTAAGACTTTTCAAAGCTCCAGTTCCCCGCTTGACTCCAATATATGTTTGGCTTCAGAGGCTGCCACGTATGCTCCTTCTTATAGGATGGTAGAGAATTTGTCTATGTACTCTCTTTTCTTTTGCCTACTTTGTTTTCACGTGCTCACGCATGACATATGTCTTCGTTTAGAAAATTTTCATATATAACATTTTAAAAAAATGAATCCATTAAATTTATTTAATATATAATTTACTTATTATAATATATCTCATTAGATAAGTTGTACTAATTTAAAAAAAAATCAAAACATATGTGAATTAGAATTAGAACTGTAAAAAGAGTTTTTGGGGCATCTCCGATATAAGTTTTCAAGTATGGAGGGTCAAGCATCCATGTGAAAGAGATTCTGTTTTATTGGGTTTTACTCTAATCATCTCTCTCCATTTTTTTTCTATCATTAATATTGATTTTAATATTATATCAAAACTTATTAATAAATGTTATTAATATTAATCCATTTTTATATAAAAAAAATTTATACCATTGAAACGGTCTCGTTGAAACCTTTAAAATGAGTCTAATATTAAATAATTTTAAAATTATTTTTGAATTATTAATTTTTTAATTAAATAAAATAACATATCTTGAATAATTAAACATATATGGTTCTATTTAACCTGCCCCCAAAAGTAAATTACAAGTCATAGAATAAAAAAAATCCATAATGTGTTTGGATGAGATTTTAGACATTTTAAAAGTAAAAAAAGTGTTTTGAATGTGGCCTCTAAGTTCACCTCCAAATTTGGAGATCCAAATACAAATCTCTATTTTTGGAGGTGTACTTGGAGTGTAATTAGAGTAAAATAGCCTCCAAATTTGAATATCAAATTCTTATTTTTTTCACGTTCCAGTGTCTATGGGCTCACGTGTACATGAACCTTTCTTTATTTGTACAAAAAACAAACTAACACATTTTTTTGTATTTTTCTATAAAAAAATCGAGCATAAATTGCACTAATGAAACATATATTACACTAAAATAGTATATAATCTACTAATGACATGTATAGATGATTGGAGGGGGGGGGGGGGGGGGCACCTCCAAATTGCATGCGGGGCTACAAATTGAAATGAATGCATCAACACTCTACTTAAAAGGAATGGCGCACGAAACATAAGGCAATACACAAATTTTTATAATATTATCACATCAAGAATATAAACATCAAATACATAATAAATCATGCATGTTCTGAAATATGATAAAAGCATTAAATAAAATAGTAGAAGATTAGAAAAATGTATCCGAAAATGTAAAAACAAGTGAAGACATTCTGTCCTCAGTAAATAAGACCCTCTCACGCACAAGGTTGAATGAATCCTTCCACAGAAAGACGACCACAGGTGGGTGCGCGAGCTATGAAAAAACAATGGTGAGGTTTTTTATCTCTCTGTTTCATGGTGGAAAGCTCTTTGTATGGTCATGGGAGATTCATATATATAGGCTAATAAAGGGATGGTGGAGCACTTTTATCTTTTTCCACAAAGAGTGAGCCACTTGTATAGGAGATGAACCCAACCCATGCAAACAAATAAATCTCAAACCAACTGCATATTAAACACCTCATCAAAGTAGCTGACAGTTTCATTAAGAAATGAAACGCACACAATTTGATGTGAAAACAGTACATTGGCACAACTCCTTAAAACGGCTAGAGAGAATTAATATGTAAAAAGTGGCACGCAATTTTATCACTTAAAATTCCAACAGTCTAGTCTATACTAGATACAGTATCCACCTTCTAGTCTCAAAAGTTTACATAACCCATAAATAAAACTAGGAAGCCATGCCTAGCTAACATATCACACCCTTTTTTTTGTCTAGAGGAGGCAGAGCTAAACCTCTTATTCTCCCGGAGCAGAAACACCTTGCTTGAGCCTCTCCCTTTTCATCTTCTTCTTGGAAACAGGCTTCCTCTTCCGGGCTGGCCGTGTCTTCTGGGCATACATGTACAGGGCATAGTTCCCAGCAAGAATGAGCAGCACAAGCCCTCCCACCACAAGCAGCACAATCAATCCTGGGTTTAGCCCTTTTGCTCCTTCCTCGATGAATGCATTTCCCTGTCATCCCAATTTAGAAAAAGTGAAGCAACAAGAGGTTGTTAATGACAACATGTATAACTACATTGACAAGTAAAGCATGTTCCTCTTTCAAATAAGAAAAAGTGACCATAATGTTATCCATATCAGCAAAATTGGAGTGTGGTTAAATCCAAGGGAATAAGTCTACAAAATCTACACATAAACAATAATATTGGGCAAGGTGATGTGAGTATTTTGGTGATTCTCAGCTGGATAAATAATGATGCCCATCTATGCACAGCAGCCAAAAGTGACTATCAGCCTAGGGACTTCTCCGGAGTGAGCTTTGGACTTTGTTAACATATTCACATGTTAGTCTCAATTCCAAGGATTCTAATTCAGAGATGATGATCTCCAATAGAAATCACCATAAAAAGTCATTACACAGTTGTCCGGGGAATAGCCAGTTGACAAACCTGTACAGGTCAGATTATGTTCAAGTTCTTGTTGTGGTGGTTAGACTTGTAACAGTATTATGAAATTTCTCTCATTAATTAAAAAAAACAGTATTAATAGAAATAACTCAAGAGATGGTATTCTTCATAACAATGTTCACACTTCAGCTATGGGGAACAGGATTATCATGGCTGATGCCCCTACTGCGATAATGGATAGCAAGCCAGTCAATAGCCCCGAATTCTGGCCTAATCAGGATACAAGAGACGCATCAAGAAATACATTTCAGCATCAACCATGATCCGAACGAAGGTCAACTTTC
Source organism: Acorus calamus (assembly GCA_030737845.1). NCBI lineage: Eukaryota > Viridiplantae > Streptophyta > Magnoliopsida > Acorales > Acoraceae > Acorus > Acorus calamus. The sequence goes on along the minus strand of JAUJYO010000179.1, from coordinate 3,057 downwards.
ATAATAACGCAAGTACAAAACCCGATACGGGTGAGTACAAAAGATGCATAGTTTAATTAATGATTAATAATCCATTTAATTTGACATTCGAGACATCCTTGTATGGTTATTTCTAGACAAGAAAAAAAGGTAGGAGTTATTGATGTTAAAAATTTCAAAGATAAACTATACTTTGGCTTTCCAGATTTTTTTCAACACATTTTTCTCAGAGATATATTTCCCTCATATTCTATTTTGTCTTATCAAAGATACATTTTGCCAATAATAGAAAAAAGTAATATAGAGTTCAATAAAACTCTTAAACTGTACTAAATTTCACCAAGAAATGATGAATCCAAGGTTTTGTCATGTTACATATTAGTGAACAAAAGGTGTGTGAATTATTGCTCTTCATCTGTATACCAATTATACTCAGCAAATAATGATCTTATATATACATATATACTCTAGAGTTACGATAGTTTTAATACATTCCTCATAAGGAATCAATATATACAAGAAAGATGATAGAGAACACCTGCTGCATTTCCTTGGATGATTCCTCATGTTGTTTGTTGGGCCATTTGGAACACAAGAAATGAGAAAGTGTTCAAAACAAACTTTGCTATGTAGCGATGACCTGGTGCAAACTATTCTATCACCTAAAGGACTGGTGCAAATATATCGTGAAAACGGAAGCCCAGATTACCATTTCGGAGGGGTCCTTTTGTGTTGAGTAAGGGGGTTGAGTGCTTCCTTGTATCTTTGGGGTGGTGCATTTCTTATGAACCATTTCCAAATTTTTTCTTTTCTTCCTTAACTTGTAATAAGTAGTCTATCAATTGAAATAATATTGGTGAACACCACCTTTGATAAAAAAAAACACAAACAAAAGGAATCAATATATACATGCACAAACTTAATAAAACTACTAATTAACATTTTTTTATCTTTATTAAATTAAACTTAATAAGAAATGAGGAGATCATGGACCATCTGATCTTCAAATTATAGCAGAATGGTGTGGAACAGGGCCGGTGTACAATGGTGAAAGGGGTGTAGGTTTGACCACCATCAGAAAATCTGGGATGGTTTCAAAGAGCACAAAAAAGGAGGGAGACACAAGAGGACCAAGTTAATTCTCTTTATTCCCCATGCAATATGTTGGTTGATTTCACTCACGGATAACAACAAGATTTCGAGAAGTCAGCATATTAGGAGAACATGTGGTTGTGCATTGTCCCTATCCCTTGGGAACGGGAAAATATAATTTCCCGAAATAATGATCATATATCAATATCAGTTGGTAAGTAGTCTGACAAAAAACCTCTTCATATCTTCTTCAATGATCCATGCTTTCTCCTTTTGAAACATTACTAGTCATTTTATAAAAATTCAACTGTGTAGGATTTCCTTAGAGAAGCTACTATTCTTAGATGGAGGATATCTTCAGTGATCTCATTGGACTTGCTGGATAGCAGATAAGATCTTGATGGATTTTTATCAGAAATCAGTTAGCAGCTTCCAGAAGGGTTCTCTTTTGAAAGAGTGGGAAGTAAGAGAACAAAACATTAAACAACTTAATGCTGTGGTTCACATCAATGGTTAAGAAACTGTGTTTGAAAATGCAAATAAAAACAAAATAGATTGCTGGTGGTGCTAACTTGAGTTTGAAGAGCTTGGATGCATTGAAATCTATGAGTATGAAAAAAATGAGAATAAGATGTAACAATGAAAAAAAAAAATTCATCTAAAATTGGCAAGATTCAGCAAGTAACAAGACACAGGAGATACTTGTACAATCAAGGTGGAGGAAATTCTGTTAGGAGTTAAATCTGGACATCTGGACCAAGTGGATTCATTCATTCAAAAAAGCATCAAGCAGATTGCAAAATTCAAACCTCAAAAGACACACATTAAAAGATATATAACAAATGAATGGGAGTGGAAAGAACATTTAAAACTGTAATTCCCTGTGTGCCTTCTGACATTGATAATCTAAAATGAATACTTATACATTTACCTTATATTTCATAACGTAGTCACACCATGCCATTTCTTAACTAAACATCAGTTCCCATTTTAGAGCAGAATATTAGAATTGTTTATACATAATTACATACATATGTGTGTGTACACCCCTAAATACTAACAGAGTCTTTTCAAAAATAAACTTTTTTTTTTGCTTGATAAAAAATAAACATAATTCATATCAAATAAAAGAAATGATTCAACTTTCCAAGCTAAATGTAAAAATTTCCATTAAAGAGCAACAGAATCAAAGAAAACAAACGAAACAAAAACACATAATGGTCCATATCATCTCATCACAATAACAAACAAATCAGATCCAACATCCCCAAACACAGTTTTCTATCAATTCTCCAAACATCATGATAATAATGAGGGAACACATCAAGATCCATAAAGCAAAAGTACAAGATCAGATCTGTTCATACAATCATACCTTGCTATCGGTGAACTCCGCCATCAATCGATCTTGCGATGGTCCCGCGGAAATCCCTGCAAATCAACGGAGAAAAAAGAGGGATCGACGTTCAGATCTGATGAGAATCAAAGGAACCCCAAACGAATCGAGAGATCTGTATCGAAGTAATTGATGAGGGGGGTTGAGAATGTCATATTCACCTCTGTTATTGATCTCTCACTCTGTCATACACAGCGTCTGTTTCTGAAGCCGACGGCACGCAGTGTGTCCGGTCCGTGGGCCTGTCAATAAAAAAAAGACAAATCAGAATCTGATCCGTATACAAAAGAATAAGAAATATGCAAGATCCGGGGTTTATGGATACGGATGATACAAAAGATAACTAGATGACATATATTATAAAAATATATATATTTATGTTATTTATATTTGTTATTTTGTATGATTAATATATTACAATAAAATTTTCAGCATGTTGTAAATATGGATGACTGACTTTGACTTTGTCATCACTTATCCTAAAGGATTAGACTCAATCCTTTTCACTTTGTAAATGAACTTTGTAAATGATTGTTGTAAATATGGATGACTGACTTTGACTTTGACTTTGACTTTGTCATCACTTATCC
>JAUJYO010000178.1:0-21120 GCA_030737845.1 Acorus calamus | reverse complement strand
TTTTTAGGATTCTTCAAAACTTGCTTATCTCATCACCCCAACTTTAATAGGGGCTTATATGAGGATTACCTATGTTTATAGGGATGTAGATGTCTTTAACTCTTTTTTTATAGAAAAATCAATTACATTTTAAAAAAAATGCTTTAAATATATTTGTTGCATGATACATCTTTTAGTCTTATGATTCAAGGTTAACAAAACATTTCCTTAATTTTCAACACATGTTAACTAGAACAGAGTTTTTCACCGAAGCAACTCATGAACTCTATTGTAAATTATTGGATCTGGTTGTTCTGCATTTTTATATTTTTAAAACTCTATTAACTAATTGATTCGGATCAGCTCCTTTTTGAAGGGATAAAAAAAAAGTTTGTTTATCTACAATAACTTACTAGAAAAACACAACTATTTATCTATGTTACTAATTGAAAAATATTTTCAACTTTTTCCCTTCATCACACTAATAATTTTTTTAATGATATATTGAATTAATGGTGGTGACCATGTCTTTCCAACAATATTCTTCAAAAGAGTTTAAATTGAACACGAACACCTTTTTTTACCCATTCGATGGATATTCTTGGTTTTAGAATTTCATAGAGGATTTTGACAATATACGGTTGGTTGAGAGGTATATGTGCAAAAAAAACTCATTTGCAGTTGTATATTTTTTTTCGTAACTTTATAAATGATTTATTTAATAATAATTAAAAAAATTATGCTATCATTAATGTATATATAAAAAACATGGTATATTATATCGCATATAAATGAGTTGAAAAATTTGAGGGTGTCAATTTAGGACAGTTGGACAACTTGTCTCAAAGATTGTTTTTATTTACATGTACATCGTTCGTGAATGAAAACTAATATATTTTAAATGAGACATGATATGGATTTAAATTTTGATGAGAGCTATTACCAATTCGAAACAAAATGATCATGAATAACTCCCTTTGACGGCAATCTTGCTAGGGATAACTATAGTAGAGAGATAAGATGTTAGACTCGGCCCCATTTCTTTCCCCAAATGTGGTCCGTATCTTTTTTATTTTATTTAAAATAGTATATACACCACATCTAATAAGGATTGTATTTTTATAGAAAAAAATGAAATGTATACTTAATGAATTGTACGCGATAATTTATAGAGTATCTAAAAAAATTTGAGATATGTATCTCTTTACTGTGAGTGTAGGTGGTTAGCGAAATATTTGGGGTTATAAATGAGGATGTAAAATTGGCGAAGTGTAACAAAAATCTAGTAGAAAATTATACTTTTAGTCCTGAAAACCCTTTGGATAAGAAAGAGATCACTAGGTAAAGGAAGAACAAGATGACTTGAACTGGTTGGAATAATTCATGATTACTTAGCATCTCCTTATTTTTGTAGTTTGCAGCATCACAAAGCCACCAAAGGGAGAACATCCAGAAACACATTGCACCCATTGAAACTCTTGAGTTCTACCATTTATAATATTTTATATTCACATCACAAGTAATAAAATTAATCTGTAATGTAAACATCTGAAATTTGCCACTTCCAAATTTAACACATAAACTCTAATTCATTTATGTTTCTGTTGGATGTATATGCAGGAATAGGTATCCCTTTCATTTTGGCCCTCATTGTTTCTTGGATATATATGGGAATTCAAAGTAGAAGGTTCATCAACCTTAAACAGAAGTTCTATGAACAAAATGGTGGCTTGCATCTGCAAAATCTCATCTCTTCATACCCAAATGTTACCTTCAAGTTATTTAGTAAAGAAGAACTAGAGAGCGCGACAAACAAATTTGACAAGAACAACATCCTAGGTCAGGGAGCCCAGGGCATAGTTTATAAAGGAATTTTATCCAACAACCAAGTGGTGGCCATTAAGAAGTCCATCAATGCACTGCAAGGTCAACAATTCGCAAATGAGATGTTGATCCTTTCTCAGATCAATCACAGAAATGTTGTTAAGCTTTTGGGATGCTGTTTGGAGGTCGAGATCCCCATGTTGGTTTATGAATTCATCTCCAATGGTACCCTCTTTCATCTTATCCATAATGAGTGTCAATTATCCTTGAAAACTCGTTTGAGGATCGCGGCAGAATCTGCATGTGCAATTGCTTATTTACACTCAGCGGCATACCCTCCCATCATCCATGGAGATATTAAATCTTCTAACATACTCTTGGATGAGAATTATATAGCCAAGGTATCAGATTTTGGAGCTTCAAAGCTAACCCCAACCGATAAAAACCAGTTTGCAACATTCATGCAAGGAACTTTGGGTTACTTGGACCCCGAGTGCTTACAAACAGGCATACTGACAGAGAAAAGTGATGTCTATAGCTTTGGTGTAGTATTGGTGGAGCTCTTGAGTAGGAGAAAAGCAGTATCTCAATGTGCATCTGAGATGGAGAGAAATTTAGCTAACTTTTTCATAACATCCATGAAAGATAATAGTTTCATGAATATTTTGGACCATCAGATCATGAATGAAGGCAAAATAGATTTAATAAATGAAGTTTGTCGGCTCGCTAAACGTTGTCTTAGCGTCCAAGGGGAAGAAAGGCCAACAATGAAGAAATCGCAACAGAATTAGAAGGTATGACAGTTTTTGAGAGCCATCATGGGTACCAAATAATCCTGAGACTGAAAGCCCCATGGGCCAATCATCCAATACATATGAAGGGGAAAGCACAGAGTTTTTCACTTTGGAGAAATGCACCGTGTTGTCTACCGAATCTAGGAGATGAGGGATTATTATAGTTTATAGAAAAATACATATAATAACTGTACTTGTCGCTTGTACTTTACATTTATAAATACGTGTCTGTAACTGTAACAGTGTGATTATGTGTGGATTGGGTTTAGATAGGTTTATATGAATAGAAATGCCATTCTTAACAGAATAAAATTTAGACCACCTCTTCACACTCAGCTTGTACTGCAGGAACTTGATTCTTGATGACCTCCATCTGAAGTAGAACATTCACAAAAAGTAGACCTGAAGAAAAACTCAGAAAGTGATGCATAAATCATGGCCGTACAATATATGGACGACCGAGATCAAATGGAACACAAGAAGAAAAGACATCTTGATGAATCGGAAGCATCGTGACTTCAAACAGCCATAACTTTTGAACCGTAGATCAGAATCGCTATTATAATATGTCCACGCGTTCGTATCGACGAGCCCTACAGAAGTAGTAGCTATGCTACTACGCCATTTTTCAGAGCGTTCTGAGATCGTCTTGGAGGTCAAATCGACGGTTCAATGTTATTTTTACTATTTTTGGGTTGTTTTGAGGTTGTTAGGATTTTATTTCTTTATAAGGATTTACTATATTTAGATTTGAATTTTAAATCATTATTTGAATTCAAAATTGAATTTTAGTTAGGATTAGATAAAATCTATTATATTTGTTTGTTAGATTTAGATAATTAGTATAGATCCTAGTTTGTTGGGATTCTCTTCTATAAATAAGCTTTGTGAACCCATTTGATTATTTAGATTATTGATATTTGAAATTTAGTTTATTTATCTCTTGTATTTTGTTAGGAGTACTAACAATTGCAAAGACCTCCCAATTCTCTATTATTTCATCCGAAGTAGTAGATTATTGAAGCCCAACCCCCTGGCATTCTTTTGAAGAATCAACAGCGCCGTTGGAGCCTACCGATTTCGTTCTTTTGAACAGATCCGTAGAAGAGCGTGGTTACACGCTGCATCAGCTGGTATCAGAGCCTGCGTCGATCTTCGGCGCATCGTTCTAAAAAAAAAAAAAAAACACCATGCCACCGAGAAGACGTCCTCTTAGCGACGCCTACGACCGAGAGGAGATACAACAAACCATCGCAGCAGCTACAGCGACAGCTAACGCAGCAACTAATAGGCGCATAGATGAATGGTTTGAGGCAATGAAGCGCCAAATGGAGGAGATGATGGCGTTGATGCAACGCCGAAAAGGGTCTCCAACTCGACGACAACGATCACCGGTTCAACAATCTCCAACCACGCGATCTGAGGCGGATGATTCCATTGGAGGAGATTTTGATAACTCGTTCGAAGAGACGATCCGTCCACCTATCTTCGATGAAGATGAAGACGATGAAATTGAAAAGACAAAACCTATCTTCGATGAAGATGAAGAGATTGAAGAGGTAAAACCTATCTTCGATGAAGACGAAGGGGTTGAAGATGAGAACTTCCCACCTATTTTTGATGAGGAGATTGAAGATGCGAGACTTCCCCATATCTTTTATGCAGAGATCGAGGAAAAAGACCTTCCACCTATCTTTGATGAAGAGATAGAGGAGATTGAGTCTAAGAGTCCCCCTCAAATATTTGGTAACAATGATCACATCCTTTCTTTATCTACTGCCTCTCATCATAGCCTTTTCACCACCAAAATCAACACCCACGTATTTTACGTGACTGGAGCTTCATCCAAATCGTTCCCGCTAGACCCCTTTCAATTCACCCATACTGTTTCACCATCGAAAAAGCTATCACATAAAATATTTCATCCACTCTACCTTTATTTTGTGGATCCATTCTTTCCTTCCATTTCATCTGATCCACCATCCCTTTTCAGAAAATTATTGCTTGAAAGTTGGATTCGTGAGTATTGGTCCGATTGGATGAATGTGATGCAGCACCCTAAAAGATTCGTTGTTCGAAAGAAATCCATATCTGAAGTTCATGGTGAAAGTTCCGACGAGGATCTGAATTCGAGGGCGAATTCTCTCCAACCTGGGGAGGATGATGCAAAAATCATAGCCGTACAATATATGGACGACCGAGATCAAATGGAACACAAGAAGAAAAGACATCTTGATGAATCGGGTTCAAACAGCCATAACTTTTGAACCGTAAATCAGAATCGCTATTATAATATGTCCACGCGTTCGTATCGACAAGCCCTACAGGAGGAGTAGCTATGCTACTACGTCATTTTTCAGAGCGTTCTGAGATCGTCTTGGGGGTCAAATCGACGGTTCAATGTTATTTTTAATATTTTTGGGTTGTTTTGAGGTTGTTAGGATTTTATTTCTTTGTTAGGATTTACTATATTTAGATTTGAATTTCAAATCATTATTTGAATTCAAATTTGAATTTTAGTTAGGATTAGATAAAGATCTATTATATTTGTTTGTTAGATTTAGATAATTAGTATAGATCCTAGTTTGTTGAGATTCTCTTCCATAAATAAGCTTTGTGAACCCATTTGATTATTTAGATTATTGATATTTAAAATTTAGTTTATTTATCTCTTGTATTTTGTTAGGAGTACTAACAATTGCAAAGACCTTCCAATTCTCTATTATTTCATCCGAAGTAGTAGATTATTGAAGCCCAACCCCCTGGCATTCTTTTGAAGAATCAACAACGCCGTTGAAGCCTACCGATTTCGTTCTTTTGAACGTGTTAGGCCCCGTGGCATTACTAATCATACGATAACCAACATGGGTCAAATAAGATAACAAGACTACAAGGAAATGGTAGCCAATAAAAGAAATGATGCGGAGTACAATATACAATTAAGTCTGTAAATAAAAAAAATATTATTACAGACCCGAATACACAATTACTGTCCTGTGAGAGTCCAAGTCTAGTCCAGATGCAACCATATGTGTAACACGCACGATTATTAATATATACCCAAAAAGATAGGATTGCTGACAGCCTCGCACTTGCCAACCGAAAGGTGGGGCGCTCCACGCACGAACCACGCAAGAGAGATGCTCTAGCTCCACGCCAACTCAGTCCCTGGTGGATAACAAAACGCAAGGGGTGAGCTACAAGCTCAGTGAGTGGCAAGAATCCAAGCACTATAATAATCATATGATATTGGTTCATCTTTTTTTTTTTTTCTTTCCAAAGAAAAGGAATATGGGATGAAACTCAACATATATAAATGTCACGTGAAGACGTGACCTCACTTCACCCTAACCCTCACCTCCAGGGGATGAAATGGGACTATTGAAACAGAAACCAACCCGCTAACTCCCTTAACCTTCCGGTAGCCCTCTCCCGGGTAGCCCTCTTCCTAGCAACCATCCATGGTAGGTCCGATGCCAAAACAATATTAAAATATACCTTGGGCATCCTACGATGTGGAGGCATAGTCCAGGATAGCTTCAACACCGGGTAGCTTCGACGCGGATACGAGGTAGGGGAGAAACATTCAACGCTCGGAAACTTCGACGCACGACGATACGGGAGGAAGCACTCCAACCTCATCCCCACCTTCACCCCTAGGGTGACGTGGGACTATTGGAAAGGAAATCAACTCGCTAACTCCCTTAACCTTCCGGTAGCCCTCTCCCGGGTAGCCCTCTTCCTGACGACCTTCCAAGATAGGTACGAAGCCACAAGGGTATCGAAATACACATTGGGCCTCCTATGATGTAGGAGCAGAATCCAGGATAGCTCCAACGCCGGGTAGCTTCAACGCGGATACGAGATAAGGGAGAAGCATTCCACACTCACAATACGATCCTCACGGATCAACTATTATCCTCTAGCAATTACCATTGCTATACAGAATTCCCTTGAATTCTCGCACAGATGCATCCCTTGGATGCGAGGGAAAGAAGCTAAGTCCTCGCATTCAATCATGACAAGACATGATCCTAAAGGCGAGTCATGCACACACCTAACACAGATAGGCCTAACATTCTATCATCATAGCTATCAGATAACAAACTCTAATACAACAACTATCACATGAGAAGTTCGATAACAAGGGAGATACCTGGACCACACGTCCAAATAACCTATGACTAAACCATGTAAATACACACTTTATACAATCCAACATAGGTCCCCTAATAAGCTAGCATAAATGACATGAAAATTTCTATAACATAAGGGGGTACATGAACCATGTGCCCAAATAAGAAAGAAGTAAAGAATGACTATGCAGAATTAAACCCTAAATCATTCATACAGTTTCACAATATGCACAAGATAATAATGGAACCTGAACCATTGAAACATCAAGTGTATATATATAACTAAGAAAAATCACAAGATATAATTCATTAAAGACTTCAAACAACTCACATGGAATGAGATAAATAAATAGTACAAAATGATAATCAACATAATCCATATATTCGCATGCATTCCAGATAATCTCCACAATCACCTCCACGTCATCTGGTAGCCCTCTCCCAGGTAGCCCTCTCCCTAGCAGCCTGTCCAGGACGATACCAATCACGGGATGGCACCTCACAGGGTAGCTCCGACGCTGGGTGGCTTCAACGCACAATGACGCTGAGGTGATACACTCCACACTCGCGGGAAAACACATTGATCAATATGCACCCTACTCCATAACTAGCTACTTGGAATCCATCAGAATTCCCAACAAGTGCATCACGAGAACGCGAGGGAAACAACTTCCTATCCACACTTACTAACATCAATTATGACCTTAAAAACTGATCATACACCCATCTATCCTCAACAAACAGGGCTATTAAATTATTATTACGAACATGAGATAATTAAGCACCCACCAATCTTGTAAACATGGTGTAAAGGACAAGTAGAGGCAAGAGTTATAGCTAACTCAAAGGAGCATATCGATAAGTATGTGCAAATGACCCCTAAAATATGGTATTTAATCCTACATAACACATCCATCATCATATACTAGCAATAGAGGCTAAATAAATTCTCTAACATAAAAGAGATACATTCATATACACCCATCACACATGCCCACACAAGAAGGGCTCACACAAGCATAATAATTCATACATGAATATGATACATCAGCAAATATATGGTAGAAAAGGGGTTCTACACAATATACTAGCCATATAGCCCTAGCATGCAATATCTAACACAATAAGGGTGCAAATAAACCCCATGGATGCGCGATGCACGATTACGTGCATCGAACGCATCCCGAAGGGTTGGATCGAACCACTCACTAGTACTTGGATCGCCGCGCATCCGGTCTACGAGATCTGCAAGAACAACCAATGATGCTCCATTAAATATAAATCATCTCGACACATATACAAGCCTTCTTCATGAAGACATCAACTCCTGGTATTGCCCACACCATGCATAATAACTCTTTGACACATATTTATACAAGATTAGTCCATCTACTACAACCAGCCCCAAACATTAGTCTCCACAGCACAAAATACACATCCAAAAATACTGAAATAAATCACACACATTCTATGATACGTTAGGATCATATTCCATGAAGACATAATAACTTGATAAAATCTCTAAATATCTGAAATAAATTATTTTCAGAAACTGGTCAGTTTCTACGCGAATCTGGATAGTCTATACAAAATATGTTCTAACTTACTACACAGATATCATAATGACACCAAATTTCATATATAACATCTAGACATATATATGACCATATATCATGAAGACATAATATATCTAGATTCACAAGGATCTTGAGGGGACAGAAATCTGCCTTACTTACAACACAAGTCACCACCAATCGTCATAAACATAAACACCTCATGCAATAGCAATTACACAACACAATGCTCCTCCAACAGCACCCACACATACCCACATTAGCACAAACACACTCACAAAGAGAGAAAGGAATACCTTGGGAGGGAGGAGAAGAGGGAAGCCAAGCTCAAACACACAAATTCTTTCCCTTCTCACTCTTTTCTTTTCTCTTCATTGCTCCTCTTCATCTTGGCTGAAAAACAGGGGAAAATGGAGATAATGTGGGAGATCCATTAGAGGGTCTAGGGGAGGAGGAGAGGGAGAAGATAACACTAACATATGCACAAACCAACTTTGGTCACTTCCTCTTCTTGCCCCTCCTTCACCTTCATGTTCCCCCTTCTCCTACTCCTTTGTGACATTTTTACAAACACATAGGGGGCTGATTAGAGAGGGGGAAAGGAAGAGAACAAGGGATGACAACAACCCAACTATAACAACAACCCAATTCCACAACGACCCAACCCTTTTTGCACTCCTCTTGTGCTTCTTCTTCTCCATCATCTTCACCTCCTCCACCCAAGATAACATTCAATAACAAATCAGCCACCATAAACATGCACAATAGCTAGAGGAAACAAAGAGAGATAGAGAGAGAGAGAGGCACCTAGAGTGAAAAGGGAGGAGGTGAGGGGTTTGAACACACTTCCTTCATATTTCCTTTCTTTCTTTCTTCTTTTCTTCTCTCCCTCAGACATTTCAGCTGAACCACGAAATTCCAGCCAAACCCCCCTTTATTTCCCCCAAACACATCACTCATTAGTGGGGCAAAAGGACCAAATCGTCCATGACCGGATATTCTGGACAGGCTTCACTAAAACAGTCATAACTTCCTCAATATAGCTCCGAATTGCACAATTCAAATGCCATGTGGAAAGCTAAGAAGATTATCTACAGCTTTCATGTTTACACCCAGATCAAATAACATCTCCAGCTATTTCGAAATCTAGGCTAAACATCATACAGGGCTGCTGCCTGGATTTCTCATCTTCGGGGTATACTCGGAAAAACGCCCATAACTTTTGATACACGAATCCAGTTGATCTAATTCCACTTCTATATGGAAGCTATTTCAAAACTGAACATCTCGTGATGATATCGGATTTTTACCTCTTCATCTTGGGCATTAACAAAATTAAATCCAAACATCAATCCAAACTGCATAATTTTTAAAAAGACCTCGAAATGCTACAAAAATTTCCATCTAAACCCAAGTGAACACCAGAACCACAAATATGCAGTTAGATTTTGAAACTGAATGCCCAAACTATTAAAATAAATAAAACGCGATATTTGAAATTTAAAAAGTGACACAATTTTAACAGAACGGATTCGTAGAAGAGCATGGTTGCATCAGAAAGTATATGATGAAGAGTGGATATAATACAATAAGAAGAAAAAAATTAATCCTGGACGCCACAGCCAACGAGACACCACCATATCACATACATCAGCCAAAATTTAAATCCGCCTGTTTACAAGCAGACTTAGCCCATGCAAATAATGAAAGTTAACACAGAACCACACTGATATAACTTACTTGGAAATCTTGAACTATTAATTATATAAGAAATATGATAATTTATTTCGATTTACAAAAAGATCAAATATTAGCATCCCTAACAAAAAAATGTGTCCTAGTGTCAGTTTCTAACTCTTCACTTTTTGCTTGATGAAGGCCATTCTGCGTGACTATATATGTACATCAGAACTTTGCAGATTCTCTCTTATGCATAATCATTAGTCATCTTCCAGGCCAAACAAACAATCAGTCACATCCATTGCATGTAAAATAGACCTTCCTCTGATCCAAGCCATGCTCCCCAATTGTGGTTCAGATCAAGTGAGCGGTTCTCGAGGTATGTCCTTCGTTCAAGCTGTCCTGGCATTCCTGTATTAATAAAATGATCAGATATGTAAAACGGGGCACTACGCTATGGCAAGAGAAACATTGGAGAGGATTACCAGAAGAGAATGACAATGGCCAGCAGACCGTTGTCGGGACGGAAGTCAAAAGCTCTCCGAAAAGCAGTTTTCCCGTTTTTATGTTCCATATACGCACACCAAAGTCCTCTCCACCTAAAAGAAATGGGGCATCAGTTTTACTTGCCAATAAGCATGTAAAGAGGATATGGAATATGAAAAGAAAAGCACCTGACATAACGAAAGTCTCAGACGGATCAACCCCAAGTTGTAGATGCGTATGAGAATTCATATGCCCCCTGTAAGTTTGGACAGCTCCTTTTTGAAGGCGGAGATCATAGAGATTGATCTGCATTTTCAGTTATGAAATATAATGAATGGAGGATAGATAGGACTTTAAGATATATACATGTTTTGCATGTAACTATGTACATGTTCATTTATGTACGTGTGTCTCGCTGTGTGTATGTGTGCACGCATGTTTGTATGTGTACATAAGTGTGCATATTATGTATCCAGATAATGGCAGGCATATTGCAGATAGCAATTGCAATAGTTAGACCTCTCAATGGGGTGGGACAAACATCAAGACTGTCCTAAATCTGAATCCCGATGAATATGGAATATATGGATATGTATCAATCAGATCAAATTCTGATGATGTTGGTATCTGGTTCAATCTCAAAGCAGATAAATAGTGAGGTACCACTCTAAATATTCACACCTGAATTGCAATATACGCACACTCTTCACACACTCTTATCATCCTGTATCAGATAATGGAAAATGAAAGCTAGAAAATGGGATATTCAATATTGGATTATGCTGTTTTGTAAAATAGATAATAAAACCTGATCTCTAATCTGGTTAAACTAATCATATTCGGTGTCTACATTAGAATTAATATGCCATCCAGAACTGTCTTCCAGGCATCTCATACGAAATTGTACAAATTGGCACCAATTGGTACAAAATCATATGAATTGATACCAATATAATATAAAAAATAACTTCACCTACCCACCCTAAAGCATTCTTGGTCTTATCTCTAATGGTAAACTGGGTCCACCTAAACAGCTCTTTCTGAGAACTGGTTCTCTGTTTGATGTGATCATGAAGGTTTTCTATCATCAAAAGAAGTTTAAATTCTTTCACTAAAATCACATTGATTCGTATACTTGATTTCTGGACCAACCAGAATAAACTAAGAAAGTGCTAAATATAGAAATAAAAATAAAAAGCCAACCATTAAAGCAGGAAACCCATAACATTAGGCTCTTCTTTTAATTGACAGTTGTTCATCCTAATTGATCAAAAATAGGATGACACGATATACGAAATCAACACTGATGCTTGATCTGAAAGCTCGAGTATGTATGTTTTGTAGTGCAACAAAAAACCATATGGTGCACCACAAAGTACCTTGGAAGTTTTATAAGGAATTTCCTAAACTAGTAACTATATTAAAGGTTGTGCAATTATGGATTTTTATTATTATTATTATTAAAGGTTGTGCAATTATGGATTTCCTAAACTAGTAACTTCAAAAATATAGAATTGAAACTTACATATCCATCCATGGAACTACCAATAAAGTACCGATCATCAGACTGCAAAGAAACCAAGCTACAAAAATAAAATGATGATACATGGTTAGTATAAGGAAATAGGACTGCAAATACTGTTAAACTTTTAGAACAAATATACAGGTGAAATATCAATATGAATTATGATACCTGCAAACAGATGAAGACATTCGGAAAGAACTGGATGGGTCCGCATTCATCTGAAACCATGACATTTAATAAGTTACAGTGTGCATCTTTGTTCTACAGGATAGTTGGACTATAGGAAGTTGCAATAAGTTACTTGATATAAGTGAACCTCAGATTTAATTAGTTTATGCAATCTGATTGTGTAATGTCATATAAAATAAGCTCTTAGCAGTTAAAAATGATCATCACAAAAGAATAATAAAAGACTGAATAAACAAAGGTAGAATAAAAATAGTAGAAAAAATTGACTGGTGAGAGCAATTTTGTTGTTTTTTACTTAAAGGTTTCATCCTCATTGGCCTACAACAAAAATTTTTCATGAAAATGAATATCTAAAACTTCGGGTCTGCAATTTTCTTTTATTTGTAAAACCAAATAAAACCAAGGCCACCACCTTTCAGGCTGACCAGATGCTATCATGAGTACCTCAACATGTCGATTGGTCTTGATTCGGCCATTCTTGCTTCTATGCGCATGATTTCTACGGAAAGAGTGTCGTATTGTTTGTCTAGCATTTCTGGTTTCATTCTCCAGGTAACTTGATTGCCTTTGGCGGATGTCCACTGGCACAATTGCCCCATTTCGATGACCACACAAAACAACATTTCCCTAACAAAAGCAAAGTACATTTTTTTTAACACAGAATAATGGAACTTATCATGCAACTTTAAAGGAAAACATAGCCTGTGGCATACAAATCAATTAACAATAAGCATGATTAATGAAATATTTATAGGTGTTGATGAAAAAAAGAAAGGTCATTTATTCTTTTATTTAGCAGTTGTTTTCAAGCAAGAAAAAGCTAACAAATTAATAAAACAATAGGCATGAAAATTTTGAAATAGATGAATAGAATAGTTAGGAAAGCTGGACAAGGCCATAAACTGAAGCAACTAGGGTAAGAAAAGTATTTAAGATGATGGAGAGAATTAAAAAATAGATTAGAAGGTATATGACCATTTCTACAAAGCGCCACTAAGCATGGATTACAGCCACCTAGGTGTGGCCCATGTTGTCTAAGGCCTAACAGAGGCTAGGCGGCCATTGGCCTAATCGGCTGCCTAGTCAGGACAAATATAATGGCCCAAAATAAGTGTCATAATATAATAGTCCGATCTGAATCCAGACTCAAACCACCTGTTTAAAAAATCATTTGAGTATTTAACAGATGGGAACTTAAATCCTCTACCCCTAAGAAGGTAACCAATGGCAATCCAAATCCAGTGAGTTATTTCATTCTTCGTTTTTGTGATTTATTTTTCTCATTTTTTCAGTTACCTCATTTTACTTTTCTTTATTTTCCCTTTCTTCTCTCTTAGTATACTCTCCGCAACTGCAAGTCTGTCACAGTGTTTTCCATATGCATTTCTGTGTTTTGTTTGTTTTTTTTTTATCAGATTTTCATATGGGTCAATTGGGTTTTGATAAAAAATAGAGCATATTTTTTTCTCATCTGGGTTCCTTTGATTTCAATTCTTAGTTTCCTTCATAAAATCTGTTTTTTTTTTAACATGATACATAGCAAGATATATACTCCAGATGTATTGCTTGCCGACTTGCTGGTGCTACATACAAAGCCAGTGAGAATTCAAAGAGAGATTCACCACATTAAAGCTAGTGATTTAAAAAAGTTTTGTTCGATCTTTTTTTAACCTTTTTTGTGAAAATAAAGTGTTGTTTGGATAGAGACATAAGCTATATGAGATTTATGACTTATCTAGGAGTAAATTAATGTATCAGTGGAATAAGTGACTTTTTGTTTGGTTGTATTTTTAGTTATTCTTGTTGGAAAATGTAATGATTATTTTTTTTTTGTTTGGTTGATTATGAATAAGTTGTGGATAAAATATAAATAATGATTTATAAAAGGTGAAAAAGTGATTTGACCTGTGGATCCCCTAATTTATAAGAGGTGATGACAGTTGATTTGACAGTGAGGTCCACTTATTCTATTGCTTGGAATAGCCTAATTTCAAGGGGGGAGTGGAATGGCTATACCACCTAATTCTAGCTTATTCTGGCAAATATCAACCTCTTCCATCAATCCAAACAGGTTTTTTTACCTTATTCCAGCTTATTCCACTCTATTCCAACACCAACCCTTTATCCAAACAGCCCATTAAGGTTTCATGTAGTGGGTCTCTGCTTTAAGCTTTGAATCTTTGATAAGATTTCTATTTAACTTTTTCATCCGGGCTTCTCTGTATTTTCGGGTTTCGATCAAAGCTTTATATGGGTCTATTGTGTTATGATCAAAAGTAGAATTTTTGTTTTTCTTGTTTGAATTCTCATCTGTCCATCTAGGTTTCCAATTTCAACTTCTACAGTCCTTCATAAAATCTGTTTTTTTAAATGAAGATTAAAGAAGTAACTATAGACATGATACACATCACAATGTGTACCTGAGAGATTTTGCATTACTATTGAGTTAAAGTTTATGAGTTATATTTAAACAAATATTTCTATGGAGCATAGATAAAATTATAACTTAAAGTAATACATTGCACAGAATTCTATGGGTCATAGATATAAAATTAAAAGAAAATATTTCAGCGTGTAGGAATAGGAAAAGTAAATCTAGTACCCTAGTATACAGGGTAAAATAGGAACAGGAATAAGGGGGATTTCAGGCATTTTTGTGCATCTAGTTGAATGGAGGAAAGACCTAACCTTAATCCTATTCTAATATAGGGCTATTTCCCAAACAAATGAAACTCAAGTATATCAGAAAACTCAGATTAAGGTAATAAGGAAGGATATAAGTGGGTGATTCTGTGCATCCAGGGTTTTCCCAACATTAAATAAATAAACTGGATTCATTTTCAAGTTTCACAAATTCAAAAAAATGTGTTCATATATATATTAAATCTATGGAAAATGTATGATGATTGATATATCATAGAATGACGCACAAAAATGAAGGCATTTGCATACAATGTTGAATTTACCGATTGAACAAATTGTTGTGAGAAGATGTCACTTTTACTGTGGTATACCCATGAAGTCCCTCCAGTTTCCAAATTAACTAGTGCAGCTCCAATATTAGTGCCTGAAAAGATAAGAGAACTGTGAAAATCAATATATGTAAGCAATATATGTCTCTCTTTAATCAACCAGTGTAAGAAATCACTTAATTTCCTACAAAATCATACAATAGGAATGACATTCACTCACACCAGAAATCTTCCCCTCTTGAAAAGCTGTTACATTACTCAATGTACATATTTTCCATAAATGCATATAAAACCATAGCAATGTGGCAGATGAAAATGGCAATGTCAAAGTGAAGAGAATAAAGCACAATCGTCTACAATACTACAACACCAAAACAACAAATTTAAATAGCAACGGAGTTCGTTTTAATAATAAAAATTTGAACTTCCTGATTCAGCAAGCGGGCACACATGCTGTGTTATTTTTCCTCTCTCTTTTCTTTTCTTTTATTTCTTTTTTTTATTTCTTTTTTTAAAAAAATGGTAGTAACCCTTCCACCAAATTTAATTATGGAAAAGGGGTAGAGTTCCTAATGCACGTGTTCTCTCTCTCTCACGGTGCATAACATGTCACATGCAGCACGTGCCATGCACACACAACCGCATCTTGTTGTGAGAGGATAGAGAAGAATGGTTGATTTTTGTGTTAGTGCACTTAGTCAGTGTTATTTATCATTTTAGATGACCGGCTTAGTTGAAGATGATGAAGAATGATGAACAAAATTGATTCCTCCTTTGTCTGGATGTAAAATCAGATCAATCAGAGTTCGCATGAAGAAATTATGGCAGTTTTATTGGCCCTACAGATAAATTCTTCACATGCAGGGACGGGTAGGATTTTTTAGCATGTAAAAGTAAGTCACAGAATGATGATAAATTAGCCTATTTCAACCCATATGCTGTATTTTATGCTATTTGACCAAGGAATGAACCTTCAAGAGGTGAACAGTGTACAAGATGGACACCGTTGGCTGGCTGTTGTCTCACTCCTCTAAGGGACTTGATGATTATTGAGTGGGAAAGGCAGTGGGTAATTACCTAATAAAGGGGGGAAAATTAGAGAGCAGCTAAAAGGAGATGGAATTCTATATGGGGAAACATCAATTTTTTCAAGGAAAGGAGGGTGCAAACTTCCTGGATTATATTTAAAGGCGAGAGATATAGTTAGAAAAAGGAAGAAGGCGGGTTATAAGCCAAATCCTCCAAAATATAAAAAGGAGACGTGGTTTCTCCGATGCAACCACCAAAACAACTCACGAAACCCTAAGCCATAACATAACATTTGGTCATCATAAACATATAGATTATAATAGTAAAAATGTGGTTATCCTAAACATATATTAAAAATCTAAGATACCAGAATATTTTTAAAATACCATAATATATCATATTCAACTATCATAATAGTTATTGAGCATATTAATAATCTTCTGAAATGCTAAAACCTGCTTATTCACTAGTGAATAATTAACTCCATACACCACCTTCACAATTGATGAGAGAAGGTGGGCATGATGGAAAGACCAAGATAAATGGGAAAAGCATACCAGAAAGTATCACAATAAAAAAAAAAATTATAACTCACCAACCACTGCATGTGTTCCATTATTATGGCAATCAGCTGTCCATATTGTGCGATCAAGTGAAGCAATCCTTCTAGTCTCAGAAAAAGCGAAGCACCCCCCGTAAAATTTAATGACTCGCTGAAATCCTGAACATAAACAGATCCACCACAATCTCCCGACCCAAGAGTGGTCACCATGTTATTGTGTTAAGTACCACAGGAATAATAAAATGTTATATAAGTAATCAGTTTGACTTTCCAGATCCTTAGATATTTTGTGTGTTTGAGCAGAAGCATAAAATCATATAATGGATGAACATAAGAATACTAATACAAGATCTAAAAACACGGGTATGGATACAATGCATGCCGGATGAGGGAAGCATCATCTGATAGAAGAGAAGAATGCTTGCCAATTCTCTTTATAGATGATATACTGCAGGGAAAGTGTGTCATCATTGTTGTTATATCTCGAAGCATACAGCGTTCCACAATATTATCTGAAGTCAAAGGCCACACAAGCTTTGACGAGTAGCATAAATCCCAGTCAAGATCTGGTTCATTAACAACTTCAAATAATCTGAAACAGAAATCATTGTAACTAAAGATTCACCAATTAAAAAATAGACCACTAACAAGCAATAATGAACATGTCAATATCATTATCAAGGTCAATTAGTAAAGCACACAACATCATCATTCAAATCAAAGTTTGTTTGTAACATAAATAACAAGAACATCATAGGAACAATAGCATTTACATCACACAACTAAGGACCAGCAGATTGATATCAGTACCAAAGCTCATGAAAAGGCTGCAACTGATCAATATATATAATCTGGCTTATTACAAAAAAACACATGCTTAAATAAATTCTTTAATATGATGCAAGTACATAAAAGTACTTGATAAAATCACACTAACAAAAGAGTTATAGCACATGAACCACTTAAGCTGGAGTGTATATATTGATAAACCCAGCCTGTGATATGTTTGGAAAGACTGACTGGTATGGAACCTTTTTTTTTTTTAAAATGGACTGGTATGGAACTTATCTCTGACTTCTCTCACTCATGTCCCTCCCTTCTCTCTGTCCCTTTTTTACATTTCCTTTGATGATCTTTGCTTTCATCTATAACTCAACACTATCCTACACATACACTGTACCAATAAACATAAAATGCCAAATGGACGGATTATAAGCATGACAGGAGAGTGATTATTTTGTTAATCACATGCTCATTTTCCCTTTGGGCTTTTACTCTTATATAGTTATATGAGGGCAACTGCCTACCATTTCGCTTCAAAAAAAATCACATGCTCATGAATGGTGCTTGTGTTATATTCTCAAAAAAAAAAAAAGAAACAAAGAAACAAAAAGAAGAAGAAATTGTAGGAAGACAGACAGAGACAAACTACTGCAATCTAAGTTCAATGGATTATGTAATAAGGATACTGCTTGCTTTTTAAAAGCTGTGCAGCCTGTGCTTGACACCCCCACTATGTCCCGTCCAAAATTAGCACATAAAGATGTATTCCTACAAATCCACTAATCAGATTCTTAAAGATTTTTTGAGAAAACTATGTCCAGTATAGAAAGCCTGTACATGTCATAGGTCTGTCACAGTCCATTGAATCAGGAATAGAAAAACAAGTGACAACACTATCTCACCTAAAGGTACCAATCATACTGCCCAATGCCAGTACTGATGTTTGCATTTCCCCTTTAGGTGTCTGGACCAAAACTTGGAATTGTTCCAGAGCACTATCAGCATTGCAAAGACCACCTTGAAAGCTCAATACCTATAACAAAAAATAAGATGAGGCGGAAATGTCACATGCAAAGTAAAACAGAATGGTGTCCAATGATGACATTTGGACAAGGTAAACAATAAAAAAATTCACACATGAGCCACCTATGGCACAGAATAAGGTCACATGAAAAACACAAATATCCAGAAGAAATTAAAATGATTGCACATTATAAATTGCATTCAACCAGTAAGCATATTATCATGTCAGATCCCTCTTCCCTCATCAGTTGAAGATGTAAACATTAAAGAAACCCATGTCTTGAATCATAATGATTGGCAAATGTCTCTCCCATCTCAAAACAGCCTCACCTCTAGCAAGTGAAGGCAAGCTCTATATAGGAACCCAAGTCCCAAGAGTCGTGCCCGCCAACTATTTCCCAAAACTTCATGCGATATGAGCACCCAAGGAACAAATGGTCCTAGTCTCCTCTTCCAACCCACAAAGCTCACATGTACCAATACCATTGTGTGCCCATTTCAACCATTTGATCTTGGTGAGAACCTTACCAAGAGTGAGTAACCACATGAAGCTTCGAATCTTCAAAGGGGTTAGGGATCCCCAATAAGGCACTCAAAACGGATGGTGGGAAGGCAATGGAAGGGGTTCTCATTGATCTTTCAATATAGCATCTTCATGGAGAAACCAGAATACATGTTAGAGAGTGAAAAGGAGAGGAGAAGAAAAATTGATAGCAGAAGTTAAAGGGTTGAGATGAGAAGAAAAACATATAGAAAACAAGATAGAACAAGGAGAACACGGGGAAAGCTAGGCGGCGCAGGGATTCTCAAACTGGAAGACATAAATTAAAACTTGTTATGCAAATGCGCTCTAGCAGTGGCTGAAAGACAGGAATCGGATATAGTGCCAGGTGATGCTGAGAAATACAATTGTAGTGGTCTACAAGTGAGTCGTTTCCTGTCAGAGTGTCAGTGTCACAGAAGACTTCCTTGATTTAGAGAAGCATCAGCAGGTTAGTCAAAATTTTTCAGGAGGCCATCACTTCATAGCTGTGTGAGGGTTCCACAATGTTCTTCTCGCATGATACATGGTGTAGGGAGGTGCCTCTTAGAGTTAAGTTCTCGAGACTGTTTGAGTTGGTCATGGAAAAGGATGGCAGGGGGCGAGACCACTGGCGATCAAGGGGCCCATTGGGAGGTTATCATTAGGGAGAAATTTGCAAGAGAAGAGGTTGTCATGTATGCAGCATTGTTAGCAGATCTCCGAGAGGTGCAAATTAGGGAGGGGTTGCAGGTGAGCTCATGTAAAATCTTCAGCCAAGGATGGAGTTTTCTGTTTGGAGATGTCACTGGTGGCTGAGAAGAGACAAATCAAGAGCAAGAGAGGTTGTTATGAAACCAAAATAGATTTGGGAGTTTATATTCCCCCTCAAGGTGAAAACTTTTTTGTGGTTGATATACCAGAACAGGTTGCTCACTAGATCGTACAGGGCACGATGGTCTCCCAATGATGACAAGACATGTTGATTTTGCAAGGCAATGGAGGAAACCACGACCACCTTTTCATCTTGTGTCCAATGGCGAGGCAGATTTGGACCATGTTGGGTGCGACTACAAGGTTGGCGGTGAATTTTTAGAACTTTGTGGCTTGTGATCTACGAGAAGGAGTCTTGAGGCAAAGAGGAGATCACAATGTGTCAACGAAGATTTCTCAATCGTTAATGCCGCCCCGGTGTGTGCCATATGGCTGACACGCAACGAAGTTAAATTCAGTGTTGCAAGAGGGTACGTGGAAAACATTTAGGAATCAACAATATGGTTTATTAAAGATTGGATTTTTTTTGTGTGGGGGCATCGAGTGTCATTGATGGGAGGGAATATTGTAATCAAGGGTAGTCGCTTGATGGTGGCGTCGGGGCTAGGGTCCAAGTAGGATACCTCTTTGACTTCCCTTGCAGGGTTTTGTTGGTTTCCATATTTTGGGCACTTACTTCTCTTAATACAATTGAGCTGAGTCCCTTGATTTCCCACACTAAACAAAGGACAAACCATAACTACATGATTCAATGAACCCCAATGAAAAATTAACTGACTGACTTTTGGAGTATCCCAGCTTTAGAGATTCAATTTTGGTTTGCACCATAAGGTGTAGAATATATGGACAATTTAAAAATAAAAAAAAAGTGGGAAGCACCAGAATTTCATTAATAGAAGAAAGTATCAAAAATTAAGGCCATGATATATTAAAAATAAGAATGGCCAAATGTTGAACTGTTATGGAACATGCAGTTATATGTTGTTGCACACCACACCATGCAAGCAAAAGTATGAATTAAAAGCAAAAATAGAAGGCATAAGTTCATTGGAGTTACCATGGGCTGGGAAGTTTGCAATTGCTTATATTCTTGTTGGAAGCTATTTCCCAACTTATTAAAAGCGAGAGCTTTACCAGACAACTCTCTGCTCTGAAGAAGTGTCAGTGCTTTTACTCTCTTACTCATATGCTTGTTGTCATTATCATTTTTCTGCAAAACTTAATACAAATTGATTCAAAAACCAAATCACTAGCGTGCGAGACCCGCCCA
>JAUJYO010000177.1:0-13107 GCA_030737845.1 Acorus calamus | reverse complement strand
AAAAGGTCAACACCTAGAGTAGTCTTGCATATATCAGTGTTGGGACGGGAGAGATTGGATGCAGTTTTACTTTATTCTTCTTAGCATAAAGTGGCCAACATGGGATTTTTCCTGTCAGTTACCACTTCTCCAAGCAATGGCCCTAATGGAAACACTGAAAGGATGTGTGTTAATAATCTCTGACACCCTACTCAAATACTCTGGCTCTGTCTCAAATGAAAAAAATCCAAAACAGTATAGTTCACTTAAGAATGAATTGCAAACTGGTCAGTTGGAAATGGAAAAACCTTCTGATTTTTTTAATAAGGCATGCGTTTTTTATGTAATCCGTAAATATGGAAGACTTTTGATTGAAGTGTTTCTTTTTAATGTTATTTATTTATTTATTTTTTTAAAAAAAAAAAGGCAGGTGTTTTTTATAGTTCACAGTAAATATTGAAGTTAACTGAAACATTAACATAACAAAATGAAATGAATCGATAAAATGCATGAGAGGTCATACTTTTTATAAATGTATCCTTATCTCCTCATAATAGATTATTTTGTGATGACTTACTTCATAGCGACATCTTTAGAGTTATGATTGAAGAAAACTGGAATGATGCCCTTAGTGAGCCCCAAAGCGCTTTGATTTTGATACAGAGTAATATGAAACCTTACATGGAGTACTATCAGTGAATTTGTTTGCTTTTAAACATAAATGGGTCTACTTCTGTACTGAGGTTGTTGACTATTAATGATTTAATCTGAGGTTGCCCTTGACGTTGGCCAGTTTCGATTTCTCAATGGAGTTGTTTTGCAATAAATGGAAATACTTTTTCTATTTTTTTGAAGAACGATAGGAGTATCTTAATTAAAATAAACCCAAAAATAGGAGAAGACGAGGGATCTCCGTACAATAGTAAGTAGAAGAGGAGAAGAGAAAAAAAGAAAGTTGGGGGGGGGGGGGGGGGGGAAGGAAGGGGGAACCCCAACAATTAGCACTACTTATTCTACATGGTTTTTTTTTCCCCTAATTTTCTATCAATTTTTTTTTAATTTAATGTACATGTTGCTTCCTACAATTTTTCAATATATTGATGCTCTTGTAATATCATTCGACTCAAATTGCGCTACTTATTCATTCGTGCTTTGGTGACTTTTGAGTCACTCATGATGATTCTTTGTAAAACATTTCTATACAGTCAGTTTGTGTTGGCTACTTGTAAAATTATAAAAATATAGTTTTAGATGTCTGGTCAGTTTGTGTTGGCTACTTGTAAAAAAAAAAAAAAAGTATAGTATTAGATGTCTAGTGTTGGATTCTTATTTGAGTAATGTGGAATTTTCCATCAACTTGAGTGTTTTAATTGTGGTTGTAAGTCCTGAAATTTAAATTTGATTTTCTCTTTGATTAAATTTTTTTAAGAAAATAGAGGTGCTTGCGTCTATTAGAGTCCCAGGTTTATGTAGAGTTGTCTAGAAAGTCATTATCTGTCTGGCCTAATAACCCGTCAGAGTGAAGCGATAGCGGAACATCATATTGAATGAAGTTTCACTTTCTAAGGCTGCCAGGATAAATAACCAGTCTGTAAGCGAAACGAAGACATCCCTTTTTGGTTCTTTTTTCATTTGGCCTGATCTAAAAGCTTACATTAAGTTGGGATAGGATCTTTTTCAGTGTTACACGGCACATCTAATGTGTTACTTTTACCAAGAATGTCCGTAAACCATTCCTAAGAAATCTTTCCTGTAATGATCAAAGAAAGAGTAGTTAGTGAGAAACTTTTGCTTTGGCATGTATACCCAATCCCAATCCATTTTTGAAGTGAAAATCATGACATGATCTCGGCGAAAAACCTGGCGCCTCCCTTTGGTAAGAGGTTGACTTGCTTCTTTACTCACTGCGACGGAGTAACGGTTGAGTAGTTCCTGAAGTCATTGGAATGGGGTTCTGGACTTATAGTGTCATTATAAATAAGCGCTTGAGTCTTAAGCTTTTCCAGGTACTATTGCTAATAAAATTTACTGATTCAACTTGTGGGTTAGATTGATACGTGTAATTGCAGATATCAGCAGTCATCCCTTGTTTTTAAATCTCTGAACTTCTTCTTCATCTAATTTCAATAAGGCTAATTGAGAAAGTCTTTTGTCTGATGCACTATTTCATGGTTTCAGGCATAATTATTATGTTAAGATTTTGGTTGCTTAGAATCAGGGTTCAATTGTGTATTGTTTATCTGATCCTGTTCAGTACGTTATGACTCAAACATCTAGCCAATATTGCTGTGCTCGAATAATGTTTAATAGACTAATACTTTGTCAGAGAGCAATAGTTTTCATTATAATGATCTGATTCAAGTGTCAATTAGTAGGTGGCTGATAGAGACTGCAATTTACAATCATTTTGGATCTGATTTTTTTATTGATATATCCAGCTTAATAGATGTTTCGGAGGTAAGGCTGAAGCTCTCTTTCGAGACAGCTCCTACTCAGAGGCCACATGGTGTTCTTGGCATCTGGAGTCCCATTTTGTCGGCTGTGGGAAATGCATTCAGAATTCAGGTGAATGTTTTTTGAGAAAAGTAGGCATTGTCATTAAAATTCAGGTGAATTTTGTATTACTATTTTGTTACTATAATGCCATTTGCCCATTTGTATATTATTCTACATGAGGATGAAGCTAGTAAACTGTTTCTGATTGCACTACATCTCCTCAGCTCCACCTAAGGAAGGTCATGCACAGGAATAGGTTCATGAGGAAAAGTGCCATCATTCCTGCTATCACAAATCGTATATGGCGGGATCTCATCCATAATCCTTTACATCTAATATTTTCAGTAGATGTGCTTGGTATGACAAGCTCAACACTGGCTTCACTTAGTAAAGGGTTTGCTGAGCTGTCAACAGATGGACAGTTCCTACACTTGCGTTCGAAGCAGGTAATAGCTTTTCGTCATTATTTTCACTTGTATGTGGACATTTATCCTCAGCAACCTCTTTAATCTTGTGTGTAACATCTCATATATTATGGCTGTTATTATAGGTTTATTCAAGAAGAATCACTGGTGTAAGAGATGGAATTCTTCAAGGAACTGAAGCTCTTGCCCAGGGTGTAGCTTTTGGAGTTTCCGGGGTTCTGACAAAACCTGTAGAAAGTACCAGACAGCATGGAATTCTAGGGCTTGCTCATGGGCTTGGACGTGCTTTTATTGGGTTTGTTGTTCAGCCAGTTAGTGGGGCATTGGATTTTGTTTCGTTGACGGTTGATGGGATCGGTGCTAGTTTTACCAGATGTTTAGGGATCTTAAATAATAAGACACCTTTTCAAAGAATCAGAAATCCCCGTGCCATTCATGCAAATGGTTTACTGAAGGAATACTGTGAAAGAGAAGCAATGGGACAGGTATGTAACCAATCCATTAACTTTGCTGTGTCAGATTTACTGTATTTAATTTAATATGTATCCTCAGGGTTTAACAATTATTAAATTAAATATAAATGTTTCTATTTTCTGTTAAAGTGAATTGCTCTGTGAATTCTTTTAACAGGTGTCTCGTAAGTTGTGTTATATATTTTTCCTAGTAGCAGTGATGCCTAACTAGTATTAGGCAATGCCCCATTCTGTGTAACGTGCCATTCATTTCCATCAGATTTCATGCTTCTTGCTTCTTTTCAAGGAATTCCTGTGAATCCTGATAGTGCATGATGATGATAGGTGTTGTTTGTTTTTATGAAATACTGAATCTCAGGTTCATATTGATTCACCTGTGTATGAATGCATCATTATTGAACAGAGGAACCTAGAAACAGAATAAGTAGAGGGTTCTCCAGTTGATGCAAAACAAGAGAGAAAATTAGGTGATCCTGGAGAGTCCACACTTTGACAACTTGTGAGGAGCCATTGATTTCATCATTTGTGTATTTGAAATGTAGAAAATTCAAATCAGTGGTGATGTATAATTTGTTATGGTTGAATCAACAATAGAATGTAGCAAAGCTCATTACAAAATTATGAAAATTGAAAATTTTAAAATTCTTTAAAAGATACCATTTCATCAATAGGAACTCAAAGCATATCGAAGTGACTTATCCCTTCCTCAACCTATAACAAAACTGGGTTCCTGCACCTACAAGCTCCAAGTCAGACTATTTTCAGTGAATATGTTTCAATCTTAGTTGCTTTCCAACCCTTCTGGTAATCCATGCTTAAGAGCTCATACCCACCCAGAGTTAAGAATCTAGGTCAATGAGATTATTTTAACAACTATTTGAGTCAGGGAAAATTGCAGAACGATGACTTTGATAATATGTCAATAAAAAAACCATCAGGTCAGACTTGATAATCATATGTAAGTGATGGAACAGCGGTTAAAAGTGAAGCCAAGTTTTGTACAACGATGGTCACACTTTGGTCCACAAAAAACGATCTGATTTGCGTCGTCATTCTACTCAGTATCTGTATGATATCTTCTTTCTTTGGAAGGACATCATTTTATCGTTTACTTGATGGTTTCACTCTGCAGATGATTCTTTACCTGGCCGAAGCCAGCAGGTGTTTTGGTTGTACAGATATTTTCAAAGAACCTTCAAAATATGCATGGTCTGATTATTATGAATATCATTTCAATTTGCCGAACCAGAGGATTCTGCTAATAACTGACAAGCGTGTCATGCTATTACAGGTTTGAAAGCCAGAACCCAGTAATTTTTTTTCTCCAGTTTCATAATATATTTTCTCGTCACAGGTATTATAATAATATATATTATCTTTTCTTGCAGTGTCTGTATCCTGACAAGATGGATAAAAAGCCATGCAAAATAACTTGGGATGTACCCTGGGGAGAACTAATGGCATTGGAGCTGGCAAAAGCAGGCTACCCGAAACCCTCTTGCTTGATTCTTCATCTCAAGAATTTCAAAAAGATGGAACGTTTTGTTCAGCTCATCAAATGTAATGTTGAGGACAACGTTACAGAACAGGAACCCCAAGCTGTTAGGATCTGTGCTGCTGTGCAGAGAATGTGGAGAGCACACAAGTCAGATATGAGAACTTTGACTTTAAAGGTCAGGGACTGTTCATATTGTTTTATTAGGGTGAGTTCATTTATTCTGAAACCAAGCAAGCACATTCATATTCAAATATGTGTGGAACAGGTTCCTTCAAGCCAGCGCCATGTACAATTTGCTTGGGATGAAGCAGGAGGGAGTGATTCTTATAACCAGATTAAGCCCATGATTAAGCCAAGAGGATTTGATTCGGTCAACTCTCTTTCTGACGAGAGGAGATTTATAAAGCACAGTGTCAACTTCCAGAAAATTTGGAGCAGTGAACTTGAATCCAGAACCAGATGCACATTGTGCCCGAAGCAGGTGTGGGGTCAATGGAATGTCTTTTTGTTTGTGTCTCAAGTGTTTTTAGATGGATAGCAATTATCTTGCTAATTAAAAACCTGGTCTGGTGATTTAGGTCATGGATGATGGAACGATATGTAGCATTTGGAGACCACTATGTCCGGATGGGTAAAATTAGTCACATTTATGGAATTGCATTTTTGACTTGATTGATATGTCTCTGTTTTTCCTTTATTAATTTTGAGTATATTAATTTTGAGTTTTGCAAGCGTGTCTTGGATATTAGAGCAAACAGAGGAATGAAATATTTGTCATATAAGAAAGCTTATAATCATATTTAACTCTATTATTTAACTTCACTAAAGACACTATATCTACTGCATAAACGTTTATTTAAAATTATTTATTATTTGTTCCTTAAATTTGTTTAATGAATACAATTAAAAAGAAGAAGAGAACTGCAGTTAGTCTGATGTTCTTTTTTTTTTTTTTTGAAATGATAAAAGATATTCCATTGTCAGAATTTGATGATGTTCATGGTTGACACAGTTATTTTGCAAACCAATCTTCCATTCTCTGCTTGTCATAATTTTTTTTAACAGAAGATTCATTGTTCTTCTACCCCGGCACTTCACTTTCTTGTTCTCCCCTTTTTTATCCCTTTCCAACAAGGTCATGGGGTTGAACCAATAAAAAAAATGGAGTTGTACAGCAGTTGTCTTGCATGATATTGAGAGATTAATTAAGAGATGGCATACATTGTTGTTACTTGCCATGTGGGCTAAAAACACACTTTTCATGCATAAATGTAATTCTAGTTGCTGACATTCTTTAATTGAGTGGTATGCTTTTACTGAAAGTTATGCCGGGTTTGGCCCTTGCAAAGGCCAATTTCATGTCAGTTCCTTCAGTTCTTTCTGCATTCAATTCTCTGTTTTTATGACAGAGTCTAACTATCTGTTCGTATATTGTAGGTATATCTCCATTGGAGATATAGCTCATGTGGGCATATATCCTCCAAATGTCGCGGCAATCTACCATGACATTGATGGAAGGTTTGCACTTCCAGTGGGTTATGACCTGGTAATTATCACTTCCATGAAACTATCTGCTTCACATTCAGATACAATATGAATTTACATTAAAAGAAAACAAATTATGTTTATCCAGGTGTGGAGGAATCGCGCCGAAGACTATATCTCTCCAGTGTCAATTTGGCTTCCGCGAGCCCCCGAGGGATACATCTCCATCGGCTGCGTGGGAGTCGGTGGTTTTGAAGAACCTCATCCCAGTGCTTCATACTGCGTGCGCGCTACGCTTGCCGAGGAGACTCTACTTGAGGAGCAAACTGTCTGGACTGCACCGGGTCATTTCCATGGGCGTGCTATGTATATCAGGTCCAAAGCGAAGCACTTCATTTTGTCGCGCTGCGACAACCGAAAGAGGAATCGGAGTGGAAGGCCATGAGGGTTCCTGACAGCGAACCTCCGTCATCATCGAATGGGGGAGGCGGTTCTATGGCTCTGTCGTCCCCTTCTTGATTGATGGTCTCTTGTTTTTTTCTTTTTCCTTTTGTTTTCCCATTCTGTGTATACTGTGGCTATCTCTTCTCCGGCAGAAGTTTTTTTTGTTATTTTCCTTGCAAAATTGTGAATGTAATCTCGTGAGTTCAAATAGGTGTTTGGAGAAATTTAAATGTACATTGAAATCTTCAATTCTTTCTGTTCATAGAGAAGGAATAAAGGGGAGGGATATTGGAATTTTGAGTGGTTTCATGTATTTGGGAACTTCGGTTTTCAAACTGTGTAAGTGATGATGATGATACACTAGTCATTTCGTTTTTGCATGTATGGTGATCACGTTGTTTTTTTTTTAAAGTTTATATTTGTCTGATAAATTATATGTTTTTGCAAAAAATAATATTGAATGTATACATATTTACATTTTATTGTAATATATGTCGAGTACACACTGACATAATATATATATATATATATATATATATATATATATATATTCTATTATATGATTTTATATCTTATGTTAGATGTTAGATGATGAATATTTGCTTCAAACTATTGTCATAAATTATAGTAACTTTATCACACTTGTATAGTTATAGGTTTTTTTTTTTCAATACTGACAATTTTAATACTTGACAATTTTAATATTTACGTGATGGTCACATGTTGGGATTTGGGTCTGATTATAAAAGAACATATCATGCTGTCACTTTTTTTTATTATTATTCCTATTGAAATTTTTCTTTACTAGTTTATTTTTGTGAATTTGATTGTTGGTAATGTTTCTGCTTTTATGGATTCAATGATGCTTTTATGGATTCAATCACGCCTGATACTATCAATATTGAACTACATAACTTATTAATCAAACATATTGATGGTATTGATAGTGTTTATATAATCTCGGGGCATATGAAATTTTAAATCTAACTGGAATCTGATTCCAGTTGGTAATCCTTTTTATAATAAAATTTTAATTGTTTTTTTATAAAAAAACTCAATTTTAGATATCCCAAGCTTTCTGTTCAGCCGACAAATGAAGATCTCCTCCCCCCAATAAAAGGGCAGAGATCTCTGGGGATAAACATCCAATCAGCAGCTGTCATGTCGATGTTAGTTAGATCGAGTCATGCGTATATTTACGATATATGCCATTCCCTGCCATTGATGTGATCCACATTTTGATAATAATAATCTCTCTTTGCCTATCCGTCAACGGCTCTCTCCATTCATTTATTCATTTCACACACTCTCTCTCTGTCTCTCATTTCCTTTCTCTCTGTCTCTCATTTCCTTTCTTTACAAGGCACAGAGAGAGAGAGAGAGAGAGAGAGAGAGAGAGGATGGAAGGTCTGATAAAGGGTCTGATTGATGTGGCCCTCGGCAACAATGGAGGAGACGACGAAGGCCCGGAACAATCGTGACCGTCGCTCGCCTCGTGAGGATCAGCAACCCAGATCTACCTGGGCGCAGGTGGTCTCCTCCGGGGATCAGGGCAACGCCCAAGACGGCGGTCCACCGGATCATCGGTACCAGACCAACCCATGGTGTCAAAAGGTACAAAATTTCCAATTTTATGTGTGTGTGTGTGTGTTTTTACAATAAAGTTGACTTTTTTTTATGTGATTTTGTGTAGGGAGAGAGTGGAGGAAGCAATGGGGATTGGGAGACTGTTCCGAAGAGGCATCCCAAGCGACCTCAGAAGGTACTGATTGCTTGGGTTCTTTTTGTTATAACCCTTTGAAGCAATTCTCTCTATGAGGCCCCATTTGGAACCAATTTTTTTAATTGATTTTGGTTTTGCAAATTAGTTTTCAGATAATCAGTTATATATGGGTGTTTTTAAATTTTAGCTTTTGGGTTCGGATTTGGTTTTTTTGTGTTAAAAGTCAATAAAACATTTTTTTAATGAAAAAGTTGGTTGAGACTTGAGAGTGGATTTTACGAAGATGACACATACCCCAACCCTGCACACGTTTTGATTTTTTTTTCTTCACAAATAGTATACACCATCAATTGAGATATATATTTTATTAAAAAAATGAAATATATACTATATACTCCAACGACTCCAATGAATTGTATGGATTCATTTATAGAAAATGTGAAAAATTTCTAACGAGTTATAGACCTCGCTGTACAACGATTGTGGTATTTGGGATTACAAGTGGGGTTGTAAATGGGATTGTGTGTAACAACACCCAACTATTTTTTAATATTGGTTCCAAACGGGTCCACGCTCTACTATTATAATCCTGGGGTGGGTCATGTGATCTTAATTCTGTGTAGTGCTTCCCAAATTCGATGTTTTGAGTTTCATGTAATTTAATTTGTAATCTTAGTTCGTTGGGCTTTATGGAATAACACATCTTGTCTAGTGGGACAATAGTGTAATAGGGAAACTTCTTAATTTCTATTGCTTGACTCTTGAGTAAAAAGAGTTCTCATGTCAGTGATATTTGCAAGAAAAAAAAAAAACAGAGTTCTTCTGTGTTATATTACACATTTGGCCTCCCCAGGTTTTAAAAATGTTAAATGCAAATCTTTGATATGGAGTGCATACTTCCACAATTAGAAAATCCCATAGCATTTAACTAAAACCAAATAATAGATTTGTAGAAATGATAGTTGTGAATATTCCTATAGCCTCTCTTTTTACTGTGTGGAAATTATACATAAAATAGAGACAATTATGACAGGTAGTGAAAGACCACTGGGATGGATACAAAAGGCCCTCAAGTGAGCAGCAGTTCAACGAAGCTGCTGGTCATGGCATTGACATAGAGCCCACACATGAGGAGCTCTCTGACTTGTCTAAGGCTTGCAACCGGCTTTGGGAACTTGATCAGAACCGACTGGTCCCTGAAAAGGATTATCAGATCGACTGTGGAGAAGGGAAGAAAGTCTACCAGAAGGAGGACATGGCCTCGGGAAGCCTGTTTAGCTGGTTGAATGATGATGTATTCAGGAGGCCTACATATGCTCGTTTTTGTTCACTTTTAGATAACTATAACCCGAACCAAGGTTGCAAAGAAGTTGTTACTGAGCAAGAGAAGCATGAGCAAGCTGCATTTATAGAGGAGATCAGCAGGACCCCGCCGATTAAGTATCTTCACAAGTATCTTGTCTCCAAAGGTATTATACGGGAGAGTATTGAAGACTTCAAGAGACTGATGAAGAGTCTATGGTTTGATCTTTATGGTAGAGGTGGTGGGTCTAGCTGTTCCTCTGCTTTTGAACATGTTTTTGTTGGGGAGATCAAAGGGCGTGGAGAGAGTGAAGTCTGTGGCTTCCACAACTGGGTTCAGGTGCATTACTTCTCCCTTCCTCGATCAGTTAGCCACCATGTTTTGCTGTTCATTTATAAATGACATAAAGTTTGTACCATTGACGACAACTACCACTTGAGTGTGTCAAAAAAATTGATGTTTTTGATACCAATAAAAGTGTTTTTTTTATAGGTAAGCGGTGATTTTTGAACCAAGTACCTCATTATTGTAAAGTTTGTTGTTAAACCATTGAGATATTGATGGCATGGATTCTCTAATTAACACTTTCTGAGGATCTAGTGAAATGGTAAATGTAAGGTCAACTTCCAAAATGGCCCAGTACTCCATTGTTAATATATTGGCCGTAGTTGCCTTTTTTTTTTTTAAAAAAAAAGTAAAAAAGTGTCAACTTTCATTACACCCTTTAAGTAGTAGTTTATTTTCTGACTTGGAGACTGTATCATAATTATATAGCATGCATTGTATGCTAGAGAGCGAGTTGGATTTACAGCATAAAGCATTAAAATCAGAGAATTTTAAGGGAGTTGTGTGAAAAGAGAAGTATATCATCGTATAATAAAAGCTCTTCTCTGTTCCTGTATTAAAACACCATTATTATTCAGTGGCTCATTTTTTAAGATGCCATTATTTACCTTATATATTTTACTTTGCATATACTAAATAGAAAGCTTTGAGCCATTTCATTCACTGGTTGGACTTTTGCAGTTTTACCTTGAAGAAGCAAAGGGAACGTTGACTATCAAGGTTATATTTTCCCAAGAAGACGTGGGCAAGTTGTATGTTCTCTTCTTAGACCTTTTTATTTATTGATTTAAATAGATTGCATTCCTCTGTAGGACAACTTCATCAAGATTGCTTCACTAAGAAAACAAATGAATGACCTCTGGCTAATTTTTTTATTGTGGTGTAATTTTTGATGCCTGGATACTTTAGAATGGTCCCACATACCCCTGTTGTATTGTAGTCGTATCTGTTTCGAATGCTTCCATTTTTTTTATTATAAAATTCATCCTTCAACTTTTGTTCTTCCATAGACACACCTGAATTTCTCTTTTATTATGATTTATTGAAATCCGCTAACCATGCCACTGCTATATCCACATGTTTGGTTCCAACTATTGGAACCAAGACATTGGCGCTTAATTGCAAATTTTGTTTTGTACAGTATAAATGTCATCTACTGAAACATGAAGTAATATATAATCAGATGGAAATACATGTATCAGCACTATTTGGTTTGACACAAGCATGGACTAGGTTTCATTTGCAAATAGAGATTCCCGCAAAAAAGGGGAAAATAATGATAAATGAAAGTCATGGTTAAATATATCTGTTTTGGCGACTTAAATGCACTTGAGGGTACATGCAGGCATTTATATGCTTTAGTATTTCTTCTTTGTTCGGGTACAATATGGAGATCTGCATGTTGCTTAACTATTTCTGCTCATATCAATTGACATTCTCAAGACTTCCATATTTTGACCATCTCTTTGGAATTTACAGCCTGACTCTGAAAACCAGTTGCTTACAATTCAGTTTGAATGGAATGGTAGTTCCAAAATCTGTCTCAAGCACTTTGGTTGGGGTGAGCCCAGAGTTTGAAATTTCCCTATACACTCTTTGTTTCTACTTGGGAAGGGAAGATAATTTGGTTCATCTAGGTCCGTACCTGTCAACATAAAATGCTACCGCCTGGGAAATGACAAAATCGGTTCTGTGTTTCCGATAGCTGAATCTTGATTTTCCATATAGAAGGCAAATTTCCGTACGAGATAAATAATGAAACACTACTATCAGGAGGATTAGAATTGTTGTCCTGTAATGGTACCGTATGTATTCATACATATTATCATCGTCTTGTCTTTGATTTCTCATTTTTATATGATTTGTGTTTTGACATGTCATTTTAATACATCGTTTTGCATATCTGCTTTGTCCATCATACATGTGTGGAGTTCTGATATTTCTTCAGTCCTGGAATATTATATAACCATGCTCAATTACTTAAAGTGCTTTAATAATGCAATGCCTTACTTTTTGCTTTTGCAACCACATGCTTTTACTTCAAAACATGTCATTGTTGCATTGTCTGAAAGTTGAATTTTGTAGGTTGTGTTAAATATTAACTTTCCACCTTATAACTAGTAAAGTAAGTTTGCTTGTTTGTTTGTTTGTTTTTTAAATGTAGGCAGAAGCCTATAGATTTGTAATCAGGCAACTGCCCAAAAGAATTTACAAAGCAATGTCGAAATGCATAAAACAATCAAAACAAACAGAACCACAAACTAGAACAGCCCGGGTAGATGAGGACTCTACCCCACACTGTCACAGAGCACTTCTTATAACTAGTAGACTTTGGGCTTCACTTTTTAGACACTTCTGTCAAGAACTACTCTAAATCTTTTTCAGGTTGATAATAACTTCATTTCAATGACTGAGAAATGATGTAAAGCAATTCTTAAAACATATGAGAAGCTTAATTGATATGAAACCATGCATTTGAACTCCACAGGTTTCTTTGGAAAATACATAGATTATTTCACTTCTTGTGAGAAAAAATGTTTAGATAGCTCACTAGAACACAAGGGATAATTTTCTAACCAGCCTTACTTATAGCCAATTTACCACCCCCGTTGGTATATACCTTCATTTGGACGGGATATGATCACTATATTTCTGCAGTAGGGTCGTTTTTAGCAAAGCCTGTATTTAAACCCTCCATAACTTACCCATGCATTAGGTAGTCCAGTTATCTGTAACAGGGGTATCTGAATATCACTGGATTCAGACATTCTGAGAAACCATTAGGAATTGGAAAGCATTCTCCTATCTAGGATGAAATTTTAAGAAACCTTTGAAGCGATTATATTATTATGATAATGCCCCTACACAAAAGGAAACTAGGGATCCCCTACAAAAAGAGGAAAAAGAAAGGTAGAGAAGGAAAGAAGGAAGACACC
>JAUJYO010001543.1:0-45433 GCA_030737845.1 Acorus calamus | reverse complement strand
TTTTTGCCTGAGCATATCGACACATGGGGTGTCGACAGTTCGTGAATCTGTCGACACTAACAATGTCGACAGTGGTCTATATGGTCGACATTGATTGTGTCGAACCACCATCCAGTGAGACCCATACAGTGGGATTGACATGTCGACACCCAAACTGTTGTCGTTATTCGAA
This sequence comes from Acorus calamus, assembly GCA_030737845.1. Classification (NCBI taxonomy): domain Eukaryota; kingdom Viridiplantae; phylum Streptophyta; class Magnoliopsida; order Acorales; family Acoraceae; genus Acorus; species Acorus calamus. The sequence goes on along the minus strand of JAUJYO010001543.1, from coordinate 45,261 downwards.
AAGGTTGACATCCCTTGTGTCGAACAACCATGCAGTGCATCCCATACACACATTGGATAATTGAGGGGGTGAAAATGATTTCTTGCCTTTTGGTGTGGAATGATAGGGGGGTTTTAATTAGGTGGTGCAAATTATCCATATATAAATGGATCTTATTTTTATGGATCCATGTAGAAGGGGGGTGCAACTAGTTTAGAGGGGGGGGGGGGCGAATAGTAGGGCTGCAACTTGGGTCGGGTTGAACCCGAACCCGACGGGTTGAACCCGATTTTTCATGGGTTGGGTTGATCAAATCGGGTTCGGGTTGGCCAATTCGGGTTGACTCACAAATCGGGTTGGGTTCGGGTTGGCCCCCGACCCAACCCGAACCCGTAAATTAATATTTAAAAAAAAGTATGGCCGTTTATTTTGTAACTTCTAATATGGATAGTCCAAATTTTAGGTAAACCTAGCTAATCTTATGGGTTAGGTGGGGTTGATTTATTTAATTTACATCATGTTAGAAATTCGGGTTGGGTCGAGTTGGTTCAATTCGGGTTGAAAATCGGGTTGGGGTCGGGTTGGTTCAATTTGGGGTTAAGTCGGGTTGGGTCGGGTTGGTTTATTTAATTTCGGGTTGGGCGGGTTGGTCCAATTCGGTTGAAAATCGGGTTGGGTCGTTAGGATTGGTCATTTGAATTCGGGTTGGTTCGAATTGGGTCAACCCGAATTCAACCCGTCCGAGTTGCAGCCCTAGCGAATAGAGCCACCCTGTGGATTATAATCTACGAAAGCCTCAAAAAATCATCACACTACCAAAGGGTTACCCACCTGACAACCATTTATTATGTCAGTGTGTCGAGAGAGAGAGAAAAAAATTCCTACTTACGGTTATTTTTAATCATATATTAATTATTTAAATATAATATATAATAGCATAAATTTAATAATATAAATCAGATTAGAGTATTAGACACATCGGAATCCGGTGTAATCAAACTGGAATAATGATTTGACACGAAATTCAAAAAAGAGACCTCATTTGCTGTCTGTTAAACATGTGATGGACTCTTGCAATTGGGAACTGATTGTATCCAACATTTATTTCTTTGCTGTCAATGTCGGTAGACAGGATTTAGATTTCATTGCAGAATTTGGTGCCAAGCAATTTAAGATAATCAGATAGGGAAATAACACCATTAATATTTTATTTTTTTTCAACTGTCATACTATTATTCATGCCTTCTGTATTTTGAATTTCAAAAGGCCAAGTCACTTTGTAAACTTTTTTTGTGAGATCGTGTGAAGGAATAGAAATGCTTCTTTTGTTCCAGAAGGTCTATGAAGGTTGAAGATCTCGACCTAAAGGGCCTCAGAGAATCGGTTCATGCCATTGAGATGATAACATGACACACGAGAGTTTGGATTAATGCTTCAAATCTAAATTTTTACAAGGATAGGTTTTTTTTTTTTTATGGGAGGTATCCCAAGCACTTTGAGGCAAGGATTAATCCCCCGGGTGTCCGCATTGAAGGTTTCTCTATGGACACTAGTAAGTCGTGGGTGAGAATCGAACACGCACCAATAGGGAGCAATCCCATGGTGCTAGTCAACCCACCATGACCTTGGTGGGTATTTACAATGATAGTTTGATCTTTTGTATTATTAATTCAAATTAGTAGTTTTAAGAGTCAGTCATATGAGGTTGTTTTAAATAAAAGGGGTAACATTGAGCGAATTCATCCTCTTCTCCATGGGTGTAGACAAATCACGGAACTACATAATTTGTGTCCTTTTGTGATTTTGTTTTTGTGTTTTCTGTTTTTAGTCATTGTTCTACAGATGCTAAAATTAAGTCCTAAGAGATGCCTAACAAGGGAACAAAAAAACTATGATTAGTGGTAATGTGTTTTTTTTTCCTTTTTCAGTGGATCATATTCAATGTTCCTAAACAAGCTTTAGGGCACTATCAATTACTGCTAATGCAAAAGACTATCTTTACCAAACATGGTCTATCACTTCTCTTGTTTTGAATTTCAGTTCTCTTGATCTGATTATTGTATCTGACAATCTTCTAATTGCAACAGCCCCAGACCATCAAGTTGGAGGGATCATCCCACTAACAAGAACAAAGAAAAAAAAACAAAAACTTTTGGTATCCCTTACCCCTACCACCTATTCATCATGGGCTAAAAAAGTACTGCTCTTGTGGAATGAATTGCTCCTTGAAGTACTCCCACAAAATGCCTAAACAAAACTTTTACATCCCCCACAAAAGGGAAAACAAAAAAAAAGGATAAAATTGGATGGACTCTTCACTCAATCACAAGCCTCCTCTCCCTCTCTTCATCACCATCTACTGAGTCTGGATGGTCTGGCCTTCTAACAAATCTACCCTGCATTGAAATCAATACAAGATTCTCAGAAGAATAACACATGGGTTTCCATTTGGAACCAACATCAAACTGATTTCAAATGGGTATTATTAAATTTTGATTATTCAATTTTAGATTCTAATATATGTTGAAAAGTCAAATTATGAAAAAAACTATTTATAAAAATTGGTTCCAATCAAGGTCTAAGAAGCCATCAAAGATGAAGGTGGAGGGAAGGCTAATCTTACTTGCCTTGATTCTTGGTCTATGATCGGCATTCAACTTCCGCACTTGGTATCGTATCTTCTTCGAGAAGAGCCTCGTCCTCCGCTTCTCCTTGTACCTCAACACGCTCGCCTCCCTCTCATCCTTACCGTTCTTTGTGTCACCGAACAAGTCGATCTCCTCTAGCCTGGCCTGCCATGAACAATTCCAAATTAGTTTCATCCACAAATTATAACCCATCCAACAAAATGAATACTTTCAATGTAATTCATGAGTAAAAAGAATGCTTTTTCTTGGTAAATGCTGATAGGGTTAACAGTGAAAGCAAGTAAAAGCTGTAACTTTTAATAAATCCTGGATAAGGTCCCACATAAAAATTGCTCTATTTGGAATGTCTATGTAAGTTCCAGTCAATGTTTTATTCAACCACATCAATTTTACTGTAAATTTTAATAAGATTTCATGGACAAACGAAACAGTCCAATAGAATCTGAATTCCTTGGCAGTACTAAATCCAACTAAAACATTAGCACCAATAAAACAGGGCTTCAAGTATTCTGTTTTAAATGAAAACTAAATCATTATTTGAATGATTAAAAAGGACTTCAAAGGACACTTTCACTAATGATTAACATTACTGAGTAAGAGAGAGAGAGAGAACGTACAATTGCGTCACCGGAAGAGTCGTCGGAGAAGGCCGAACCCGACCACTCATTCAACACCCCATCAAAATTCAACTTCAGCTTCAGCCCCGCCTTCAAATTATCCGTTGAAACCATCACCTCTGTTATTGGGTCCTTCGCCTCAGTCTCTCTCTTCGCCTTCTTCTTCTTCTTCTTACTGTTCTTCTCCGTGGCGGCGGCAGGAGCGGCGGATGGCTCTTCGGGCTTGAATTTTGGGCTGGTGATATCGAGCACCCGTATCGCTCGAACCTGTTGTCGATGGCCGGCTTCCGGAGAGCCCTCCGGAGACCGAGCCGGTACTCGAACAGTCCGAGCCCGAGAGGATTCCATTTGGGATAGTTCGAATTCGAATTGTCTTCGTTGCCATTATTAGTACTAGTCACGCTGAGATTACCAATGATACTTTCAATTCCTTCGCCGATCCCGTCATCGAAGATCGACCCAAAGAAGACCCCTTCCTCCTCCCCTTCCTCCTCCTCGGAAGGCGTGTTCGCCGCCCCAATAGGACTTGTGTGGGCGTCGGAATTCGTGCGCTTCAGCTCCATTGGTGAATTGGGTTTCTCCGAGACGGGCTCGCGGAGGAGGAACCCGTGCCCATCGAGGGCGGGGAGGGGGAGGAGGAGCGGCTCGGGGGGGTCGTCGAAGGGCTTCTCTTTGGCGTGCTTGCACAGGCTCTTGAGGTCCTTCGTGGTGAACACATTGGGGTATATCGAGGAGAGGAGGGCGGCAGCCTCTGTGTAGGCCTGGTTGGGACGCTTGCGAGGCGCGCGCGCGCGCTTCGTGGAGAGGGCGAGTGGGGAGTTGCTGGATTCGGTGGAGGAAGGAGAGGAGGAGGTGTGGGAGGAAGTGCGGGTCGTCAATGGCGAACAAGGCTTTACAATGTCCAGCTCGAACCCGTAAGCCCGACCGCCTCCACTGCTTATGCAAGTCGACATCTTTATTGAATTGGAGTGAAAATTGAGAGACCCAATGAGGAGGGGAAGCTTTTAGGGAGGTTTAGAACAATAAAGGGAGCATCTTTTACGCACACTCTGTTTCAAATTCCAATTCATGACTAACCAGAAAGGTTTTTTCAAAAGACCAATTCAGAAATCTAACATGGGCAATCAAAAGATGGGATTCGAAGTCATGGGTCTTGCTAGAAAACCTTGAAAACACCAACAAGTGAACGCTTGAATGAAAGAGAGAGTGCTCTGTTTTGGTCTCGAAGAAGAACTGTGTGAACGACTGTGCAAGAGTAAGATTTTCTCAGAAAAGCTGACGAGAGGGATGAAAGAGAGGAAGAGAAGGGAACGAAGAGAGTGAGAGAGTGGAGAGGGCGTGTATGTCGAGAGATTCAAGAAGGGTTTTTGATAAAGAGAACGAGAGAAGCGACAAAACAGAGAGAGAGACGCAAAAACAGACCTCACATAGTCACATACACGCACGGAGAGAGAGAGACCTTCCATCGGAAGACATTTTAATTTGATTTTTTTTATTGTGAATTTTTAATGGATCCTTTTCGATTTTTTTTTTTCATGTCTTGTTGTTTTGTTGCCCATAATGAAATATCTGTCTTTGGCAAAACAATTCACTGAATTGCCACGCCCGTCGTCTGTACAGAGCGTGTGAAACAACGGTGGCCTTTGCTTGTTTTATGGAGGTGACAATTACAATGAATCTCATATTGAGAATTGAAAATGTTAGTATCCTTTGAAATTTATCTCAAGGGTTTCAACAATGGATACATGATGATGTACTTACTTGATTCAACAATTTAGTGAAGAGTGATTTTTTTTATTAATTTTATGGATTAGAGAATCTGGATAATGGGACTATAAATTAAAATTTTAAAATATTTTAAATAGTAATTTTCTAGATACACCACTCCAATTTGAATAGCCGTGCATGGAAAAAAAATTTGTTGATAAATAATGATGTGATATTAGATGCAAAGAAACTTATTCGTCTAATCTGCTTCCCTGGTGGAGTGATGTATGTTAGCATGAGACTCTTCTGGACATTTTGCTCTTTCGCTTTTGACGGACTTTGAATCCGAACTCATTCCTCATGTATTCAAATCCATGGACCATTCTCTTGTATTACCTACTTCTCTCTGCTTTCTTTTAAGCTTTGGATCAACGCAACTTCATTTTTTAAGTTATAGAAAGTCTATCTATTCTTGAAAAAATAATCGAAAAGAAATACTCATTGTAAAAGAAAAGATTTACGTGGTTTGATAAGTATTGTCTAAAAAAGAAAAGAAAATTTTCTATTAATTTCTTGAATTACAGGTGAGACTACAAATTTATTGTTTCTCAACTGTATGAAAAAAAATCTAACTCCCCATTCATGATTATATTACCCCTCACACATAATAAGAAATTATAGATTTGCAATAAGAAATTATATATTACCCCTCACACATAATTCGATCAACTTATAATAGCAAATAATATTTCATCATAGAACAACTCTGTACTGCAATTTTTTTCTTTGGAATACAAAATATAAATCTAACAAAAAATATATTGTATATATTAGTAAATTCAAAGGACATTTTACACAAAAAAATATATATATATTTGTCTTTGTTTTCTTGGGGGGGGACGGGACAAACATATTGAGAGAGCGCTCAATGAGTTAATCGCGTAATTTGATCAGCATTTATTATTATAATAGCAAATGATATTTCATGATGGAACAACTCTGCAACTGTAATTTTTTTTCTGGAATACAAAACATAAATCTAATTAAATTTTTTTTGTAAATATTAGTACATTCAATGACATTTTGGTAACCAGGGCACTCGTAATGCATGGGTTAACAGTTTAGATTATCATTTCATTATCCGAAGATGATGAGGGAGGAGTTGCATTTGCTTTATCTTCTGACATGTCAAGCTCTCATTGGCTGCAGCTGATATTTGTGCCTACGTGGCATGACCTTTATTGGTTGGCAGATGCCCACGTGAATTTCAGTGAAATATTTGCCTTTTTTAATTAAAAAAATCCATATATAATATCTTTTGTGATCTACTAATGGGACAATCATTTTTTGTGGGGTACTAGATTTGGTCCTTTTTTTTTTCTCCCATGAAAAGTTGTGTGTGGCAGATGAGGTTCATACGTTGTGGTCTCCCCATTCAACCACTGATGATTAGATTATATGAAGAAAATAAAAGATATTTCACTTTGATCCATCATTCCTTACCACACTCTTTTTATCTGTGAGGATCTAGTGTCCTTGGAATTGATAGATTTTAACAACCCCAATTTAAGTAGAATTCTGTTTTTCAGTTTTCAATTGCGAATTGTATCCATGCATTTTGAAATTATTTAAAAAGAATACACACATATATCCAGTGAGATATATATTTCATTATTTGCTGAAATAAATCAATTCAATTCTTTGTGTCTTAATATATATTTTTTATCAGGGCATATGTCGTATTAGATGGGTTAACTGTTTTTAATAATTCAAAATATATGCAGATTATATGTGATACTGTATTTGGAGTTGTCTCTAACGTTACATCAAATCGTAGATATTTTAGGTTATGTGAGTTCCTCGTGACATATGCATGCATGTAGCGAGTCAGTACAGAGCAAGCATGGATGCAAAGACTGGAGTGGGAGATGTTTCCAGCAACAACAGTCATTTCATCAGTACCTTCTCACACTCAAATCATTCCAAATTGTTTTTTAATTTAAAAAAATTTATATCCCATGACAGAGTTTTTACAGTAGATTGAGAGTAGATCTCTCAATGGGTCAGGTCCAGACGTGGACCCTATTCAACCCGGATTCGATTACACGTGTAATATACTCGATCTGATTTGAACCCAACCCGGTGGATCCGAACATACAAACGGGTTGGGTCCGGGTCCACCCCACCCCGACCCGTTGGACTTGCGACTCGACTGTTTTATTAATATACACTCATATATTACAAGAATATTAGTATTAGTTGACCCATAATTTTATTTCTTATTTATCAAGTTACAAGTATAAGTGTTTATTGTTTACTTTGTGACACAAATAACTATGAGCTCTCCCTTTTAATTCATTGTTATATTGTTTAGACTTATGTTTATTTTCAATGTTGTTTAGTAATTCATTCATTTCTTTTGAATTGTACAAAAATATGTTCAAACATAATATTAGGACATCAGTTTAGAAAGTTCAATAATAATTAATGCTTTATTACAAATTTTTTATAATAGAATGATAAGACAAACAAATTCATGAGTTTAATTTTTTTTTGTTTTTATTAACTTTCCTCGACTCGAGACCCGACGGGTCCGGGTCTAGGTTCACATGCTCAAGAATCGCCGGGTCCTGTCACAGGTCAGATCCGGGTTCATCCCAACCAGACTCTGATCTAACCCGTTGACAGACCTAATTGAGAGAGTTGTCATTGAATTACAGCCAGAAATTAAGAGAGAAAGAAAGAAAGAGGACACCTTATCTTTTGAAGGGGATGACTTGGACCTGTTGTGGTCCTCTCATCATGGATAACAATAATCCAAGTCAAGCCAAAGTGACCTCTCTCTCTATGTGTGTGTGTATCTTCTTTTTTTTAATCTTTTCAGTGTGAAAGAATATGCATTAAGAGAGAGGTCCATCATGTGAAGGATTTGTAATTATGTGGGAGGACCATAATTAAGGAGGAGACAGTTATGCAAATGGAGGATCCAAACAGAGGGACACACACATAGAGAGTGGTCCATCTCTTCTGAATATCATGGGGGAGGGAGAGAAAAACAGCAGGACTTCTCTATGAGTTTTTGGCCTTTTTGGATGGTGTTTCTTGATTTTTTTTAATAAAATGTCATTATTTATTTATTTAAAAAATTGGGTTAGATTTACTTTGAAGCAGTTCTTAAAAAGCAAGGATTCTGAGCAATTTATTTTGATTAAAATATATGAGGATAAAAGGAGATTTTTTGAAGTTCTTTTTAATACAAATATTATTTCAGAATTAATCATCAAATATTTATTACAAAAAATGATCATCGGGGCAACTATATGCATTTTACCTAAAAATTTTTTTTTATAATAAACAACATAAATTATTCTCCAATCATTTACCCCCAGTTTATCTCTTCATCTTATGCTCATGCCTAACTAGGTCTTGGAGGTAGAACCTACATATTTATTTTAAGAAAAAAAAACTAACTCCAAAGATATCATTTTTGTAATAAATTTGATTTTATGATCAATATTAATATTAAATTAATTATATTCAACTTGTAAAAAAAAACCTTTTATCTAAATGATTTTTAACATAGATCTCCTCCTGACATTCTACACTAGAATCTAAAAGTCATACTGCACTGCAGACAAAACACTTTTCCCTGAAGACAAAAAAAAAAAGCAGCCACTGCTAGTTTTGTTGGGGGTGAATTGGATCAAGTGCTGTTCAGGTCATCACAGTTGGAAAGGTCCAATGTTATGGCCTTTCCTATGCAAAGTGTTATGTGAATTAGGTTGGAACAAAATGGAATATCTGCATAATACTTTATACCCCGTTTGGGAAGCGGAATAGGCGAGTATAAGGGTAGTATAAGGGTGATATAAGAATGGATAAGGAAAATGATTGTTTGTTTGCAAGGTATAACTTGGTATTACTAAACTAGTTTAAATGAGTATAAGAGAGTATAACAATTCTAAGTAACCCGTAGGATAAGCTATACTCAGTTTATCTATTCTCATGGGCCCACATATCAAATGAACTTTTTACATCTTATCACATCAAATCACCTATCAATACCTCTTATACATCAAAGGGCCCACATGTCAAATCAATTTTTTTACATTTTATTTATATTTTATTCTTTATCAACCAAACAACTCAACCTTTATTCTTACGTTTTTCAATGACAATAAAAAAAAACACAACCAAACATAAAATCTTTTATTCCTGTAGATTTGTTATCTATACTAGCATAGTTATCTATCCAAAATAACTCAATTCCGTTATCCAAAAGGGGACTTAAAGTCTTGTTTATCACAATGGGGTTGTCCAGGTGCATGTGCATGGGAATGGATTCTCTATTTTGTTTATTTTGTGCTCAAATCAATCCAATAATCTCCCGTCATCAAATGAAATAAATTCATTCATCACACATGAACTCATAATTTGATTTATTTACAACCATTTGATTTATTCAGTGATGATGTGATAATCCCACAAAAGCAATGAAAAAACAAATAGAGAATCAAAACCCCACAATTATAATATAAATTTCAAGCTATAAAATCAACGTCTGACCTGATAATATCGGCTTCCTTTAACAAACAGTTAATAGCTTTTTGGTTAAGCAAATAAGAAAATAGGATATTATAATAATAACGAATTTGACATGTTTAATTTCATTTTTAGAATAATAATATTTCATTTTAAAAAAAAATTGATATCAATCAATATAGTGTACACATATGAACTTGTTTTAATTCTGGTACCATGCCAATCATAGATCTAAATTTTGTGATAGGGCAGTGCTTAATTTGTCATAAGCCCTTATATAATTAACCTAGTTTGTCATGTATAGAAAATATTAAAAATATGTTTCACTCACATGGTTTTTTACATATACCCAAAGACTGAAAAAATCAAAATTAATTGTAAATACGTTCCACATTTGCTACGGTCATGCTGATTTTTTTTATTTTACATTGTGAGCATGTGACGACTGATTTGGATAATCCGATAATGATATATCAAACCTCGTTTGTATGCCACACACATTTTATTTTTAAAAATACATACATAAATAATGAAGTAAAAATGATGTACATTCTCATACGATTTGAATGTGAATTTTTACAGTTTTTTTTTAAATAGAATATATAAGATAATTAAATATATATTACATTATATGATTTCATATAAACAGTTCATTTGGACCGGCCCACGATCATTCTGAATCAAACCCAACCCATGGCCTAAAAGCAAAAAATCAATTTCCAATTAAATGAATATATGTTTAGTATGTTTTTAAAAAATTAACGCGATATATATATCGTTTAAAAAGATATATGCTTTATTGGATTTCTAAAGAAACATATCAAACTGTATTTTGGACTATAAAAAAAATTGAGAAAAACCGTATGTAACTAATGAGGCTATAGTGGGCCTTCATGGATTGTGGTTTAATTCAGTGTATGTACCAAACATGAATTCTTATTTTTAAACGGATACAACTTCAGTTCATCAGGTAAAGAATATGAAATATTTTTACTCTATTATATTATTATTATTATTATTTCAATGAATTTTTTCTTTCATTTATTATTAACTCCTTTGCATGTAATTATAGGAAAGATGTCTTCCGTTTTCGTTCAGCAGTCAACACCATCAATATCCAGGTATTAGTTGTTTTAATTAATTTTTTAATAAGTTCCTCAATTCTAATCATAATTAAAATGAGAGTATCAATATTCATTATTTCATACCAAACAATAGTTCATTAAATTTTATTTTTCTATTTTCTTTGATATTATAGTTTTAAATTTTATGATCTTTCTATAATGATCTATTTTATGATAAATAAATTGGATCACGTATGCTACTAATATGCTAATAAGTTTTATATTTAGATCAACTTTGTTGGATGATCATTATAATGCTCAAAATTATTGAAAAATATTTTTGAATTTATATTTCTAACTTTTGTATTTAATTTATTTGTATATTTTTATGTGTATAAATCCATTAATGTAAGTAAATAAAATTAATTCGACAATACAAAGAATAAAAACTAAATTATCTTCTCAACCATTATAAGGTAGTTGATATTTATCCTATGTTATTGTTGTTTAAATAATGAGTGGTGTTGGCTAAATCTAAAAGAAGCCATCATGTATAAAAGGTTAGCAAGTGTAATTTTAGTATTCGTGTTTTTTAATATTTTATGAATATTTAATCGTATCACAATGTATGTGTATACATGATTTTGCTCAGCCTTTGTTTATATGACTCTCGAGTTTTATTATTTATTATATTTAATTATTTGATATAAAATTAATATATCAATTCTTTAAGCTTAGCTTATGATATTTCATAATATATGTACATATATTTAATTATATTACCATATTTTTTATATTAAGTGATAAATGATATGATACCAAAATTCAAAAGACATCAAATTATTAATTATTTCTATACAATATAACTAAAAATTATTAATTTTAAATAATTATAATTTACGGTTAACAAAAATAAAATTTATTTTAAAATTGTAATTCAACATTGATAAGACAGGAATATAAAATTTGATATAAAAACTAATAAGTTTGGATAAATAATATATTATAAGATAATTGACTAAAATTGATATTATATTATTTCACAAAATACGTCATTTAAAACTGATTAACTATAGCTTTAAATATTGATAAGTTATGGATGAATAGGATATTATAAGATCGACTTAAACTAAAAATTTTGTTGTGGACTAATAAAATAATATTAATTTAAAATTTCATATAAATATATGGATAAATGAGATATAGATAAATAATATTTTAATACATAAAATTTTAGATATTTAAGATATGGATAAGATAATAATTAGTAATATATGGATTAATTAATAACAATACATAAATTAATTTAAAATTGATAACTTACTAATAAATAATATATTATAAGATAATATTCATATACTAAATTAGAATAGATAATTTAATTTAGATAGATAATTTTAATATTATCTGTATTAAATAGATTTAAATAGATAATTTTAAATAGACCCACTACCCAACTTAATTTTTCCACTACCCTAAATTATGAAAATGTCATTATTTATTTTATTTTTCAATCCATTTCCGACTACCCAGTTTGACAGCGTCCAGTCGAAGTATTCTTCACTGGGACGACAGAGGTCCGTCGAACTGTCTAAATAAGTGTCGACAGTGGCCTAGTCGAAGTGTGTTTTACTAAAACGACAGAGATCCGTCGATCTGTCTGAGCAAATGTCGACATGAATGTGTCGAACCCTTCAAACAACAACTTTCTTGTAAGAATTAATCATTTATACAATCATTTAAGCCCTTATGAAAAACAAAATGTCATTTAAGTTATTTAAGTCTTTTTGAAAATCATTCACATATATATTTATTTAAGTATAAGAAACAAAAATATCAAACAAAGAGTTATTTGGACCAAATAAACAGTAAACATTTCATATAAAAAAAAACATTATTTTCTTTTCTAAACAAATGGAGTTTGTTTAGAAAAGACACCACTTGTTTAGAAAAGAAAATAATGTTTTTTGTCTATATGAAATGTTTACTGTTTATTTGATTCAAATAACTATATTTTTGATATTTTTTTTCTTATATATATATATATATATATATATATATATATATATATATATATATATATGAATGATTTTTAAAAAGACTTAAATAATTTAAATGACATTTTTATTTTTTATAAGGACTTAAATAATTGTATAATTGATTGATTCTTAGAAAAAAGTTATTGTTTTGAAGGGTTCGACACATCCATGTCGCCGCTTGCTTAGATAGATCCACGGATCTCTGTCGTCCTAGTGAAACACACTTCGACTGGGCCTCTGTCGACACTTATTCAAACAGTTCGACGAACCTCTGTCGTCCCAGAGAAGAACACTTCGACTGGACACTGTTGAATTGGGTAATGGGAAAGGGAGACGAAAAATGAAATAAATAATGATATTTTCATAATTTTGGGTAGTGGGAAATAATAACTCGGGGAGTGGGAATAGCTTTGCACTTAAATTAAACCTAAATAAAAAATTAAGATTCAAAATAAATAATATATTTTTAGTTTTTTATTGATAAATTGAAAAATTAAATTTAAAATTGATAAATTACACGAAATAAATTAATTTTAGTAAATGATAATTGATCTTTTTAAATATATATTCATTTGATAAAATTGATTTAAATAATTGTTCAAAAAAATATCCGTATGTTATATATCTAATATAAGTTCAAAATACAAGATTATTTTTGTTTGAAATTATATTATGAATTTTATTTTATATTTGAAAACATATGAAATTATATGTCAAATTTAGGAGTCCAAATTTAACCATGTAAATTTAATTGCAATTTTTTAATTAAATTAATATATGATATAGTGAATTTAAATATATTTTATTAATATCTACATTTATGTTCTTATTAAAGATATGAGTTTAATAATTTAATTATAAAAAATTAACTATCACAAATAATTTTGAAAACAGTTCACTTGTAATTTGTGTGTGCATTAACTAGTGTAACATAAAAGTAAAATTTACTTAAATTTTTTATATTTTATACTTATACCGGAAACAAACGGGGGCTTAAAGTTTTTTTTTTTGTTAAATGATTTATTTATTTCTTTTTTTTTTGTTTATGTTTTTCGTTAAACATTTATAATTGGAACTGTTTTTATCCTTTTACAACTAATAGTTAGACTATTAAAATTGTTTTTTTGTTTTGTTTTGTGTTTTTTTGTTTACATAATAAATTTGATTCGTTTTTTTTTTCTCTTCTACCTTAGTTTCTTAGTGGTCTTCTGTTCATGTGCATAAAAAGATAATAAATAAATAATATGACATATATGTACTTAATGAATTCTTAAGAATAACCCACCAACAAAAAATAAAATACGTTAAGCAATCCCCACAACAACACACCAATAAAATAATGGGAACAGTCTATATAACTCCCCGCAAGCTGTCCAATCTCCTGATTTTTTATAAAGTTCATATAATCCTCTGAAACACCTATATAAATTCAAATAGTTTCTTAAGTTAAATTTTCGTTGAAGATTATGATTATTCTGTAAATATTTTGTATGGTTAACCTTAATTGAAACATAGTATACGAAAACCTATACAATGTGTGAAAAATGCAAAAACATCTTTTGAAAATCACAATTTTATCCATTCGGATAGGGTTTATACAAAGTCGCGCGTCATTTACAGAGGGTTTTCGCATTTTTAATAACTTGCATGAGATTTTATCATATTATATTTTCAATCAGAGTTAACCAAACATAATATTTGCATAAAATTTTTCATCTATCAATGAAAGTTTAACTTATGAGACTATTTGAATTATCTGCAGAATACTTGAGACAGTTTACAGGGGTTTGTTTAGAAGATACACACACACACACAATAATATCAATAGATATCTAAAAATCATTTAATGTGTATTAAAACTCTAATCCGTTAGAAATTTAGGTCAATATTTCAGTTTCTCTTTATCTGGGTAAATATTTGAGTAAAATCATGATTTTTTATGGGTTTGGATAAATGATTAGAGAGGTTTTAAATGATTTTTATTTAAATTTAATTAAAGATTTAGATATATGATTGAAGATGCTCTAACAATAAATAATTAGACAGTGTTACAAAGAATTTCTGATTCTGTTATGGCTTGAAATAAGTTGTGTCTCGTGGGCCATGCGAATGCTAACTTAGAGCATCTCCAATCCTATACCCAAATTTTTACTCAAATTTAAATTTGAGTAAAAATCACTCAAAACTTCCTCCAACCATTTACCTATACTCATACCAAATCAAGTTTTTACCCAAACCTTTACCCAAATCAATGGAGACTCAAATCTTTACCCAAATTTTTAACCTCTCTTTTTTTCTTTTATCTCCACATTTTTTTTCAAATGTGACATTTTGTTTTTCTTCAACTTTATCTTTAGTTGAATTATATTAAATGCCTTCCCACCCCCCCACCCCCCAAAAATTTTTTTTCACCATCTCTTGAAACAAAAAAAATATATATATATTTTTTTTTACTTTTTTTAAAAAAAATTGGATGATAATAATTTTTAATTTTAAATATCTTGAAGGGGAGAAAAATTAAATAGTAAAAATGTTTGGAGAAAGGACTTTGAAAATGTTTATAGGAAATAATTAGAAGAAGAAGTGATTTTTTAAAAAGATTTGAGTAAAACGTAAAGTGATGATTGGAGACACATCATATCAAATCAAGTTTTTACTCAAATTTTAAGTGAAATTTGGATATATGTTTGAGTAAGGGCTGGAGATGGCCTAATAAATGAAAAGTTGGTGTTTAGTTTTATGATGGTGACTTTCCATACAGTGCCCAGTCACTTTCTCATCCATGCATGTTAATGTTATGCATGTTATTGTTGATGACACTTTTTTTCTTCACTTTGGATAACAAGGTTCATTATTCTAGAATGGAGATGAGAAAGATATGTTTGATTGTGTTTTTAGTTATTCTTGTTAAAAAAATGTATTAATGAAGTTTTTATTGTTTGGTTAATCATGAATAAGTTATGGATAATAATTTATAAAAATTAAGAAAATTATTTGACACAAAAATTCTTGATTTATAAGAAGTGATAACATTGATATCAATGGAATTGATGGAGAAAAATAACATAATTCCAAATGACACATGGAATATCAACATCAACTTATTCTTACTTATTCTATAATAGTTATATTTATCTATTCCTTTAATCCAAACATATTTTTTAGATTTATTCACTCCTATTTCAAGTCTAACCTACTTTGAAAAATGATTAGCCCAATTATGGAGATGAGGAGAATAACTATTGATGTTGCATGATTGTTGAAACCGCCAATTAATTAATAATAATAATAATATATTTTTTACTATTTTGTTTTTATAAATATATTATAAATTTCTTATAATAATTTCATTGTGGGTTTTAATTAACATGTATGACCAACAAATTCTTCAATTATTTTAATAATAGTGGTCACTGGTCAGAGTAGATACAGAAAGGCACTAGTATCTCTCAATAAAAAGGAATAACAACAGGAAGGAAGAATGGGAATAGATTATTGAATAAGATTCTTTGAGGGAAGAATTGCATGCGTGGCTGTTTATTATATATCATATAAACAAGTCATGGTTGAATTCAAAACAGTGGCTTTTAGAAGTCCTGTCATCCAACCAAACAGGATTATAATAAAGCTCATTTGGTGAGCTTGACATAAGCTGGCCAAGCAGAACAAGGATATTAGTGCTTATTAACTTATGTTGTGATGTGCTTTGTCTCCATGGACTCTAAACCCTCAAGCACATGTTAGGTCACAAAGAACCTGTCCCCCTATACATCAGGATCATTTTCTTCCTTATTATTTCCTTATGAGGTCAAACTTTTCATGTAAAAGCCTAAGCCCATTTGGGGTGAGACATAAGATCATTTGCCATTGATAGTTATACTGGGATAGATAACAATCCATGCTGAATAAGTAAATTTTTGTTTGGTTGTCTTTTTTGTTATTCTCATTGGAAAACGTAAAATTGATATTTTTGTTGATTGGTTCACCTTGAATAAAATATGGATAAGTGGTAGATAAGAGATGGATAAGTGTTTATGACTTTTTAAATGACAATTATACCCCTGCATAAATTATTTGTGTTTGGGAATAAGTATAAGAGATATGAGTGTGATATGATAGATGTGACAGTTTTTGAAATGTGTGCAGAGAGTGTTAGGTGAGATAAATATTTTAAAATGACAGAGAAGGGTATTTTTATCCATTGGCATAGATAAGCCCTGATAAACAATTCCACTATTTTCTTAGAATAGTTATCATGCCTTATCCTAGCTTATCCAGACATAACTATCAAGGTTTATTCTTGTCAAACAAACAGCTGTTTGGAGCTTATTCTACTGTATTCTCCCCTATTCACTCTTTATTCTTCACCCCAAACGAGGGGATAATGACTTTCACAAGGGGTATCTCCCCCCTTTATGCCTTGCACCCCCTAAATCAACCTCCTAATTGTATCTCTCAGAGGAAGTTTGTCAATTATTTAGAAGAAAAAAAAGCATTTGATATTTCTTTTTTATACCCTTCTTTATATAGATTTGAATACGGGTATTTGATATTAAATTCAAATATAATTCAGACACAAATATATCAGCTCTATATTCTATCTGCTAATAGGTTTATCTCAAAGTGCGTCCTCTGAGAAAAACATAAAATCACTCTTTCAAAGATTTTTAAGATACTAGCTAATGTGCATGTGCGATGCACATAGATTATTTTGTCGATTTGAATTATAAATATTAACTATATTAAGTTGCATTATATTTGTTAAGATAAGTCAATAAAAATAAATTTGGATCAATGACAAAAAATTAAAAAAAGTGACCAATTTTTTTATCCAGAAGTTTTTAATTAATAAAAGTGAAACATTTTAAGATTTTTATCCCATTAAAAAAATAAAGAAAATATATTAAAAAAATTTGATACGCGTGACACAACTCGATCATATATAATAATTCATCTAAAATTTAGCCCTCCACATGATTGCATAATAATCGTAACACTTTAATTCTCATTATTCATAAATTACAGTAGTCTTCTAACATGAATATTTGTTTGCTTTTGCACTTTCATACAATCTCATTATTCAGACTTTAATTGTATAATTCTAACAACAAATAAAAAGAAGAAACCATATGAGATAAAAATATTTTCCTTTTTATTGGGTGTAACTCTCCAAAAAAAACCTTAGACGTATAATATGAATACAAAATGGTCGGCTTAACCGCCTCCACGATGCTTCGATGATTATCATAAAATCAGAACTATCCACCAAAGATAAATAAATAAATAAAAAGAAATATAGAGAGAAATTAACATGAACCCGTTTGGAGATCTTTTGGAGATGGTCCGCACATCACCAATATCAACTTTTATATCCAAGCAGTGCTCATCTCTACCATGGCTGGTATGAATAAAATGTGTGAATCTCATTGAATTCTAAATTGAAGTAGTTCATAAAGAATTCAACAATACACAATTATTTGGTATTTATTGTTTCTTGAAGGATGATTAAATTGAATTCAAGAATATGTATAGTCACATATGACAAGTACAGATTTTCAAGAATTTAAAAAGACATACATTACGAAGAGATGGAGGGGGTGGATGAATGAATGAATAATGAAATGCATTTGGAACAATGACAGATTTGCATAAATTGAGAAGGACAAAAATGAAATTAGAAGTGTTTTAAGAGTCATTTAAAGGAAGACAAACAATACAATCCCCTTTATTCTTAAAACAAATTTATTATTTGAAAATTCTTTCTCCTAACAGTAGAGACATGCCAAATTTTTAAAAAAGAGAACCAAAGGAAAAAATTTAAGCAAATTTATCATTATCAGTAAATTTAAGCAACTTTATTTTTGAACATTGTAGTAGGAATATATATCTTGCATGACACCCACATGTACAATAAATAAATAATTTAAATACAACAATAAATATAAACAATTTCTCTTTAAGGAAGCAAAGTTAATTATTAGGTCTCCATCTATTATGTTGGATGTTATGTAATAAAATCCTTCAAATACTTGAATAAAGGGCATTATATAAATATTTTTTTATATATATATCATATTCAGGGACGTTGGTAACTTACTTGTTTTGGTTTAAAAGTGGTGTGGACGTAGAATATGATGCAACCAGATAAGTAGTTGAAGATAATACACTACAATAAGAACATAAGAAGATAAAGTCATAAATAATTGAAAGTATAATAAATATCACAAATAAATCAAAATATCTTATTCATTCTTTTTTAGAGGTTTACAACCCCTTAAGTACAAGACATCCCAATACGAAAAAATATTTATCAGAAAATTGAAATTTAACAAATATTTAAAAATGAAATCAAACTTGTTAATATAGCTTCGCATGAATTAATTGAAATACTATTGTTATATTAAACATTTCATTGTCAATCTGCGAAGATTAGGTTCTTTGATATTCATGTTTGTTTGTTTGAAGGAATTATTTTTTATTGGTGTTTGTGATTGTAGATGTGGTGACAGTTTATCGAGGGTATGGTAGAAACATATCCTGGTTTGCAATACCTGGATGGGTTTCCCAGGGTAAAATATAAAAATATGAAATTTAAATAGGCGCCATCACATCACTCACATATATATCCTAATCCCTAATATCTAGGAAATTATTTTTTGATGATCTTTAGATATGAATAACTTCAAAGTTTCTATGTACCATGCAAATGGAAAAATAAAATAAATGAAGTTGTATAAATTCTTAAATGGGATCAACCACAGACTTTATTTCAAAACACAGAGTGGATCTCAACGAAATTTCATTATGATATTTTCATATCAATAACCTATAATGTTATTGGCTAAGCATTTCCAGTAACGTAATTTGGAAGTACGTAGAATAATCAAAGTTGTTTTAGTTAATGGAAAATATTGCACTTATAGTCCACTGGTAATTTTTTTTAAAATATAAATAATGAGGTCAACAATTTGAATCGACAAGACTATGAATGTGGGTTCTCTGATCGACGGAGAGTGGTAATATTATAAACTGTATCATTAAAACTCAAACATGGTGAATGCAAAAATCAACAATTGATATAGATAATAAATTTAAAATAAAATATTTTAATATCATCATATTTAATAATTTGAAGACAGCTACACATCCTGTATTATGAAGAGCTAAATTGAGGAAAAAATTTCAAATAGTAAATTTTTTTAAATTGGATAAATAGTCAATTAAATTCGGACATCATAATATTCTCATGATTAGATAAAAAAAATGGTACTCTATTATGATGATAAAAATATCATAATGAAATTATATTACAAAAGATATATGAATAAATATCAGATCCACTGTTGCGCTACTTCCAATCAGAATAGAGAATCGAGGATCAATCTGTTAAAGGGAAAACAAATTTCTTATTTGAGAATTTTTTTTTATTCTAACAGTAGATACATGCCAAATTTTTTAAAAAGAGGAACCAAATGAAAAAATAACATATTTAGTTTATTTGCAACATAAAAGTCCAAAATAAACATTGTGAAAAAATGGATTGCTTGGAGGACAATGAAAAGATAAAACGATGAATATATAATTAACAAAGGGGAAAGAAACTCAATTTAATGCATTGTAATTAATATATTTATTTGTGATGACTAAGAAAAAAAATGAATGGCAGAAGATGAAAAACAAATGTTTAATAAGAAGGTGGGGAGGTGATCCAAGTCCGTGTAGAAGGATGTGATCATAAGGGAAAATAATCAATTGAATGCACTGCAATTAAATACATTCATAATTTTTGTAATGAATGGTAGAGTTGGAAAAAATGCAAACATTTAATAAGAAGTTGAGAGGTTATCCAAGGCCATTGCACATGTAAATTTGAACAAAAGAATGAGATTGAAGATGAGTGACTGGATTGTTATCGTTAAAATATTAGTAATTTTAAAAGTTCAAATTTCTGGCCATTGGAAGACATGAATAAAATCATATTTTAACAATAATTTAAATTGTGAATTTAAATTAAATTTTATTTTGTTTTAAACATATTTCATTATATCTTTTATATATATCCTAAAATCTTGTGAATAAAATCATATTATAAATTTATAATCCTAATTTTGAATATATTTTTATTTTATAAGAATTCTTTTATCCTAATAATACTATGATATTCAAATATGATTTTAAAATAATAAACATATTAATATAAATTTAGTCAGCTTATTAATGTAATTTAATCATAATTGATGTAAAGAAAATTTTTCATGGATAAGTCGGCATATGAATGTCATAAATGATGTAAATGATTAATATTATTTTATGATATATCTATAGTAGTAATCATATAAGTATGATGAAATGTGAAGCTTAAAATTTTAATATGTCATGCATGATATGATGAAAATATGAATAAATTATGGATGAGATTACAATGATATGAATGGATTTTCATTGATTAAATCTATTGTTAAATTCACACAAAGCTCAAATCCGAATTTGTCCATTTTTATAGCAATATTTTTTTATAACAGTATTTTATACGTTTGTTTTTTTTATTGGATTACATTTTTAATTACTGTGAATTATATTTTTTTGTTGGGTAGATCTTATGGGTCATTGATTATTTGGGGCATTAATAGAGTCGAGAAGTCCAAGTGAATAGAGTAAATGCTAATCAAATATGTGTGAATTAAATAAATATTAATAGATGTGAATTATATTAATATTTGATTTTTTTTAATGTATCATGTTTTTGTATATGAAATGAGATTTTTTTTTGCGAATTATATTATTAATGTATAATATATGTCTTATCCTAATAATATTATGATAATCAAATTTAACTATAAATTAATCAATATATTACATGATAAAATGTATGTATTATAATAAACTATAAATGAAATTAAAATGTTGTAAATAGATTTTCATGGGATTGAGTAGAAATGTAAGAGTATCATAATAATATTATGATAACCAATTTTAATTATAGATTAATGAATATGTTGCATAATGAAATATATGTATTATAAAATACTAAAATAAGATTAAAATGATGTAAATGGATTTTCTTGGAATTGGATAGAAGTGTAGGGGTAAAATGAAAAAACGGTTGTCATTAAAGTGGTGTGAATGGACTGTAATGTGATTGAATGAATTGACAGGGACAAATAGATCAAACAACAGGTTTTTGGTTTAAGAGCCTTTTATATAGTAATATAGATGATACTTGCAAATGCTCATTTGATCAATAGGATCTATGTGAAAGGAAAAAAATCAAATGGATATCATTTGACAAATATTTTTTTAAGGAGGTCAAATTGAATATTTAAATTTACTAAGAATGAGAATATTTTAATAAATATTGGTTTGTCCAAAATTTATAATTTATCAGTGTAAAAATGATCATCCGTGAATTTTTATTGTGAAATTAAACTAATTTACATAGTGGGCAAAAATTACAATTTTTACAAAAGATATTTTTTTTGTCCTATACTTTATTGACCATGATTTCTTTCATTTTTTTTTAAGATTGGTATTTGTTTGATCTCTTGACCTCCTTTAAGGGGAGGGGAGGGGAGGGGAGGGGAGGGGAGGGGAGGTGCTAGCTAACTTAACGTAAACTTGTTCACGTATTTTCAAATATGTTATCACTTTTGAGACCTATCTAAGCTAAAGAGGCTGTTGGTTTGATTATTATTATTATCATTAGCCTCTATAGTCTATGGCTTGGAAACCACTCCTCCCAAAAAGGTTGGTGTGGGATTTCATACTCCCAACAAACTTCAGATCCTCCCAACCAAATGGAGGGGGGCCAATGTATACCATTCACCACATGTTCTTGTTTTTTCATCCAAACACATCATGGATAGTGACAATCCACCCCAACTTGAGCCTTGTGAGACAAAAATTGCATATAAATGAGAATAGGGTCGGTCGGGCATTTTTTATCGAGTTCAACCCTAAGACATACTTTGATAATTTATGCTAATGATTAAAAATTAATCCACTTTTTTATTCATAGTCGAGATAATTGTTTGCACTTTTATTCTGAATTTTTTCATGTAACAAAAAAAACAGTTATGTTCTTTAATTACTTATCCCTTCATTATCCATAGGTCTGAATGATTCAAGTTTTCAACAAACCCACCACCTACATGTATGTTTCAGTGAAATTCAGTCAAATATGTGACACCCATCGGTGATGCATCTTCCTCCCACTTCTTTCATGCCACCCTTTTGTTGAATATGTCAATTGAGGTTTGTCTAAATTTTCAAATAAATTATAACATGGACATGATTGGTGGCTTGATTGATGGAAATCTCCCTTGACAAGCAACACATATATTTCCTTTATTTTTCTTTAGGAGTCATGTCATGAAAATGGACCTAATAATCATCTTTTGCATGCCATTTTTTCTTTCCTCTTGAACCCAATTCATATCTATGAGTTTCCACTTCCCATGAGGTACATTTTCATTTTTCTTCAAAATAAATTTATGATTTCAATATTTTTATTAATTTAAGTCGTGAAGCACCTCCACCTGTTTATGTAAAAAAATAGTTCTATTAATTTAAGCAATTTTCAATTCAATATTCAAATTCTCAATTCATAGTATAAAATACAATATTTGTACTTTATATTTTCATTATAACAATTTCTAATGTGATTAATTTTTTTCCAGTCCAACCTTTTATTGATTTCTTATTTATCTTTTGATATAATCAATTGATCAAGTTTACATCATAGTATGGATTTGAAGTGAGTTAATACAATAAAAATTAGTACGTGATTTTTATACATGTTATATATGCAAAATGATTTTTAAATATTACCTTAAAATAGAGCATAAGAAATTTTTGAATAATTATGAATCTATTTTTTCCGGACAAAGAACATGGAATAAACATTTTCAAACATACGTGATCCATTTCTATGGCTTCTTTTATTTTGTAATATTTTTTTAATTTTGAAAAAATTAATTAGGGATCTCTATGGTCACCCATATATTATTTTTAAATCCATGAAAAATTTTAAGTTTTTTTAGATCCTTAAGACAATGAAAAATTATCTTTAAATCCCCCAACCAAATGTTTTTCAAAAATATCAAAAATGCCCCCCCCCCAATTATTTTAGTACACTGTTAACACTCTCTAGTACATTATTAAGTATATTGAGTGCACTGTTAACACTCTCTAGTACATTATTAAGTATCTTGAGTACACTGTTAACACTCCTTAGTACATTGTTAACCTTTGCATAGAATGTCCAATTATTTTAGTACATTGTAACACTCCTCGATACATTGTTAAGTATCTCAAGTACACTGTTAACACTCATCAAGACACTGTTAACATTCGCATAATTGGGCGATGACATTTTTTGTATTTTTCAATAACTTTCGGTTAGAGAGACCTAAAAATAATTTTTCAAAACCTTAGGAACCTAAAAAAATTTCAAAATTTCTAAAGACTTAAAAATAATAGACAGGTGATCACAAGGACCTCTAATTAATTTTTTCTTTAATGTTTTTAGAAGTGTATATTTATATGATGAATTACACACATTTACAAAAAAAAAAGTGCATATATGGTATGAAAAAGTACATATATGGTGTGAAATGAATAGTTTTAAATTTTTTTTTATCTTTTTTAATAATATATACCACATTAGAAAGAAAAAGGTGAGTCATGCAAAAAAAAGTCATGGATAACAATTTAGATATATAGGGCGTGCTTACAACACCCACACTTCCATAGTTGTCCAATTAAATATGTATCTCATTAAAAAAAATTACGTCTTTTTATAAACAAATTTACAATTTGATATATACATTTCACTTTTCACAAAATTGTATAATTCATCAATTAAAGGTACAATATTTTTTAAAAATAGTATTCTTACACAATATTTTTTTTCAGTCCCAATTTCAATCTTATATGCATCGATAAGAAATTATTGGAGCATATACTCACATTAACAAAGCATATATATGTTTCGATTGAAATTTTTTAATTTTTTTATAAATATATCAATGTATTTCATTAAAATACATGTTTTATTTTTTATAAAAACATAATAAAGTATACTATTTTTAAAAAAATTAAAAAAAACGTGTAAATTAGAATTGCACTTCACATTATACTTTAACAAAATTATAAAAACATTGGCGTGGGCAGTGAATTCGTCTGTGTTTAATATTTTTCAATTTATATAACAAAATCTATTGAGCTTTTATAATTTCATCCAAATCATAAATTGTAGTGCAGGTGCAAGATAACCTCAGAGTTGCTGCGATGCACCAAAACCCGAATCTTTAGGCACAAGGAATCAATCCCCTACCGTCCTACACCGGATTTGTACCTCAAATCCTTTAAAAAGCCAAGTTGAATGTCTCCATCAATGGCCCCCCAATATACAAAAATTAAAATTTTAAAAATACAATAAAGTGGGGTTTAAGTAAGAATTTAAGTTGCTTTGAGCTGTCTTGATATAAAAAACATCAGAGTGGATTGGGTGAAAAAATATATATAATCATTATATATACAATTGTGTTTGATCATATGTTAATGTCTGTATCTTTGTATGATAAGGATGTTTTTTCATTTTTGTTATCATTGAGATCCTATGTCGCGGAGCACCGTCTGATGACCCATCTACGGCCGACTTCAGGATACTCTTCACCAGCTTATTCTTTTGTTTTTATTTCTCTCATCCTCTCATCCTTATTAAAGACATGTAACTTTATTTTTATTTTATAAAAATATTGACAACACAATTTTAAAAACTCCTTAGTATTTTTGGAGAACAAATTAGAAAAATGATGACATTGTTTATCTCCGGAAGCGATACTTACATGAATGATGATTGGAGAATTGTTAGATATTCCATTATCATCTTTAGACCCTTCAAGAGGATTTTTTTTTTTTCATTTGAATTTTTTTCTTTATTTCTCCTTATCCTCTTTAAAATTGTAACCTATTTGTTAAAAAAAAAGTAATAAATCTAACTTTTCTTTTAAAAAACATTTTGATAATATGTCAACAGTTAATAACAAATCACCACCCTTTACGCATGCATTATACGTGTTGTATCGTTGGGGCATCAACGGTCGATCAGGATGGGTTTCGCGATTTAATCGGCGATTAAAACTCGCGTGTAGTTTCGCTGCGACGAGGTTCGGTTCACGCATCGTTATCCGGTGGGGACGACAAAGTGTAGCGGCGGTGAGCATGAAATGTCTGTATTGCCCATCATTTGGGAAAGTAATAACGGACTAGGGTCAAGTTTGCAAACCTGGACCACCATTAAAGATAGACGAAAATGCCCTTATAACATGTTTTTTACTGCAAAAAAGAGTGAGCATGATTTGAGTAAGGCTTCACACCTGGCTGTGATTTTTTCTTTCTCCGTATAGCATGTTTTTTTATTTTGTTTTAATATGTATTTATTTTTAATTTTTTTTATAAATTAATATATTCATTTGTGTGAATTGAATGCATACAATTTATATTTTTTTATGATTATACACTGATACAATGAAATGTAAAAATGTGTTAAATAATTTTATATACCGTGTTTTCAAATAAAATTATAAAAAATCTTGCATTTCTCATGATCATTCCAAATAGAATCGTCTCTAAAATAGATTTGATTTAATCCCATTGAAGATGCTTTTAAAAATATTTTAAGGTACATTTATCTCCATTAACCAAAAAAAAAAATTTTGTTGGTAGAATAATAATGGGAAGGGGAGAAAGAGAGAGCCAGGGAAAGGGGGCGGGGGTGTGGAGAGGGCAATAGCTATCTTTCTCTCTCTCTCTCGTCCTCTTCTAACCTCATCCGCTTATCGCTCAACTCTATCCTATCACACTTTTTCTCCCCCTTCCTCTCCTCAACCGTTTTCCACCCACCGCTCTCTTATGTCTTTGTCACCTATTCTCTCTCTTCCTCTGTCTCATATGCTCTCTCCATTGTACATATTAATTTTTTTTGTGAGAGTAAATTTTTTTGACATTTTATCTTAGGGTGTTGCGTTTGGTTAGGGGGGTGGAGAGGGCAATAACCGTCTCTGTTTCTCCCCCCTCTCTCTCTCATCTATTCTAACCTCATCCGCTTATCGCCCAACTCTGTCCTGTCGCATTTTTCTTCCCCTCCCTCTCCTCAACCGTTCTCCACCCACCACTCTCTATGTCTATTGTCACCCTATTCTCTCTCTTCCTCTCTCCCCTCTGCTCTCCCCATTGTACATACTAATTTTTTTGTGAGAGTAATTTTTTTTGACATTTTAGCTTAGGGTGTTGCGTTTGTTTTTGACATTTTATCTTAGGTGTTGCGTTTGGTTAGGGAGGGGGTGAGAGGGCAATAACTGTCTCTGTTTCTCCCCTCCCCCCCTCTCTCTCATCCTCTTCTAACCTTATCCGCTTATTGCCCAATCCTGTCCTATCGCATTTTTCGTCCCCCTCCTCTCCTCAACCGTTCTCCACCCACCACTCTCCTATGTCTTTTGTCACCCTATTTTCTCTCTTCCTCTCTCCCCTCTGCTCTCTCCATTATACATACTAATTTTTTTGACATTTTAGCTTAGGGTGTTGCATTTGGTTATGCCGGGGGGGGGGGGGGGGGAGGGTGGAGAGGGCAATAATTGTCTCTATTTCTCCTCCCCCTCTCTCTTGTCATCTTCTAATCTCATTCGCTTATCGCCCAATTCTGTCCTATCGCACTTTTCGTCCCCCTCCCTCTCCTCAACCGTTCTCCACCCACCGCTCTCCTATGTCTCTTGTCACCCTATTCTCTCTCTTTCTCTCTCCCCTCTGCTCTCCTCATTGTACATACTAATTTTTTTTTTAGAATAATTTTTTTGACATTTTAGCTTAGGGTGTTGCGTTTGGTTATGCAATTGTGTAGTTTTTATGATTGTAGAAAGTTGTTTCCGTAATAGTATAAATAGATAGTTTTAATGTAGTAATTTTCTGCACACAGATTTTAGACAAATATGATAAAAAACTATGATTTTAAAAAAATTGAAGGGTGAGCTTTTTACATAATCAATTTTAAAACTCAATTTCATGTAGAATCAGTTTTACATTCTCGCAACTAAACGCAGTGGTATGTTTTCATGCAAGGGTAAAGATGTAAATTGATTAAGACCCCCTCCAAAGAACACATGGTCGACATCGACTCAACAGGGGTCATAAGGACAGTTTGGTCACAGGCGACTTCCCAAGAAAACAACAGCTCCTCTTGAAACAACTACAATCTACAAGGGCATTATAGTAATTCACACAAAAAGTAAGGGACAGAGAAGGGGAAGGCCGAAGGTGAGAAGTACTGTTTCTTTCACAGTTTAATATTTTATAGTTTCTCTCTCACACAAACACGGCCAGCTCTTTCTCTCTCTCTCTTCACTACTTTTGTCTTCTCTTTTATTTTGGGCGTTTTTTTTGGTGTGGTGAGGGACAAAGCAGTAGTGGAAAGGACCATCTTCGTCTCTCTCTCTCTCTCTCTGTCTGTGATTTGTGGCGATTGCGATGGCGATTGGTGGTGGCGGCTCCAGGCCATGTTTTGCCTCCCATTGATGGGTCATGTTTCCGTTTCTCCCCACATTGTCTTCTCCTGGTATGTATTGCTCTTTCTCCCATTTCTCGCCCTCTTTGTGCGTGTGCGTTGGTTTTCGAATCTTTGATTTGGGTTTTCACGATCTCTGGCTTTTCTGGGTCTCCATTGGAATCCTGGGTTCGTCTCTATGTTTTATGGTTTCTGTGATCTGGGTTTTTGAAATGGTGAGGTTTTCTGCTTAGATGGAGGTTTCCGGAGTTCGGTTTATGCTTTGTTTCTCGATTTCGGGATCTGGGTTTCGTTATTTTTTTTTTTTTTTTTGGGGGGGGGGGGGGGACTGTGTTTGCGTTTGGAAGATCGTGGGTTCTGTATGGGTTTGAGTGGTTTTCAGGGTTTTCGCTAGCATGTCTGTTTTGATGGATTTCGACGGAAATGGAAATGTGGGTTTGATTCGCCTTGTGATTTTTGGATCTGGGTTTTGATTATTTTCAGTTAGATAGGTTTTCTCATCTTTCCATTCCATGCGTTAGTTCTGCAGTACACAAGGAAAAAATTATGATCATTTCAGGTGAGATTTGGCTCTGGTTCACTTTGTTCGAGCTTTGAATGCCAAAAATGGTGTATATTTAACTATCTGGTTAAACGTCGCTGGGATTTTTAATATGGTCATGTCTGAGCTTGGAATGACTAAGAAGGTGTGATTATTACTATTAATTGTGGCAGTTGATAAGTTTGCTTGTATATCCACATACGTGGTATGGGGTACTTTCAATATGGTCATCTATAACCTCTTGGTTTAACGAATTATTGTTTTTGGAAGTGAATTGTTTGACACTCTTTGATTCTTTTTTCTCTTTTTTGACTAACTTAAATGATAATCTAAGTTCAGGGTTCTAAGTTTGGCTGTGGAGATCTGGTTTTTGCTTTTGGTGGTCTGGTAGTTGATAGTCTCGGGGCTATAGATCTCGCATTTGGACTTTTTCTTGATGTTCTGTCAAGTGATTCGGGGCTTTGGTCGTGCATTGGATACAGTAGTTTTCTTAGATTCAGATTTGTCGCGTTCTTTTATCCAGTTCTCTTTATAGATACAATGGATTCAGCAACGTGGTATGTGTCTCGCATCTGAGATCCGCTTTTCGCTTTCCAAATTCTACTTGGCACAGTATGGTAGTGTCTGCATGTCGTGTCTTTGATTTTTCTCGTTTTACGGTTTTAGTCAAAACTTATTTAGAATTGGCTGTAAATTAGGTCCCTCGCAATGAAATTTGGAAAGGCAGAGGAGGAAATTTTTTGACAGTTGTATGGGTTTTGTTCAATTCTGCTTGTCCTTAATTCATTTAGAGCTATGAGGAGAAGACTGATTTGTTTAAATTTCTGAGTGTTGATCTGTGTTTTATTCAGTGATCTGCAAATAAAGTAGTATTTATGAATTTGTCACGAATGTTTCTATTTATCTGGATTCCATATTTCTGGAACTTGAACTGCGACTTGGTTTTGCATTGATAATTAGTTCATTACTTCTTGATGTCCCAGAAGCTATAAACGTTCAAATTTGCAGATTCCAGGGTCTTTCATCGTGTTTTGCTTGGCTATGAGCACTAATAAGATTCTTGATCTTAACCAATTCTAAAATTCCAAGTATGAACCGCAAATGACAGCCTTTTTTGTTTGATATTCTCCCATTTTTTTGCGCTGTTTGTTCTTGTTCTTTGGTATAAACTGTTTATAAATTCTATTGAAGTCTCGGGACCTTCCATATGAATGGTATATACCATATAGCTTTCTCATTTTGGTTGATTTCTGTGGATGATATAACCTGGCATGCACTTAATTATTGATATCGAAGTTGATTTCTTTTTTATCACTTCCAATTGGAATCAAAATCTCTGTGGAGTATTTTTTTCGTAAAACTTATTTGTTTAAAGAAACATGCATCAATTGCAAAATTTGTGTGCCTGATTAATGGAGGATTTCTGATTAGTAAGTAATTAGCCAACTTATTTTTTGCCTCAATAATTTCAAAATTTCTAGATGGATATTTGGAAAATATGTTTTTGCTGCTCATTATTTTTCGCATCATTTTGATATATCTGGAATTTTCACCTCCTGATCAAAATTTGTGAACTCTATAAATGTAAAGTCTGCAATTTCTGCTCTCATTAGGTATGGGCTTTGTATATTTTCCTCCTTTGAATCTTTGATTTATGACTAAGAATAGTATATGCATCCATTTCTCCTCGTTTGGATTATGGTACCTCGTTCTTTCTATTCCGCATCATAATTTCCATTATTTTCTGAACCACAGTATTTTATTGCTTTCCCAATTGTTCTCGAGAATCAATTGCTTTCAGTGGCTTCCCTTGTATAACAGAGTTGATATAGCATGATTTTATTGTTGGTCCTTTTGAAGGAATGTGAACAGAGCCTTTCTCATTTTTCTTGTAACTTGTCTGGATGTACATGACATGGCATCTTTTACTTTTTATGTGTCAATATTAGTAACCTTGTAATTTGATAGATATCTAATTTCTTCTTTTGTGCTTCACTTCTGTGACTGTCATCTTTTGTTGTTGACAGAAATGATTGTTTGCCCAAGTATATCCGTCTATTCTTCACTCACTGATCTTCTCCTTTCAATGTTTTAGGATGTTGCTGAGTACCTCCAAACCTAGCTTCGTCTCCTCTCTCAATTCATCGTGATAGTTCACTTTAATACCGGGATTCTAATTGGGTGCTAACAAGTCCATTGGTATCATCAAAAAAGTTTCTGAAGGCCATTGCACCTCTTGATTTTCAGTGGAGTCATCTAAGTGACATCGATGGGTTCCAGGTTCCCATCCCACCAGCTCAGCAATGGCCTGTATGTTTCAGGCCGGCCTGAGCAGCCGAAGGAGAAGCCTCCGACTATGACCTCTACAGCCATGCCATACACAGGCGGAGATATTAAAAAATCCGGAGAACTTGGAAAGATGTTTGATATTCCCATGGATGGCTCAAAGTCAAGGAAGTCTGGACCCATAGGCAATGCTCCTTTGAGGACTGGATCATTTGGAGGCGCTGCTTCTCACTCAGGACCAATAAATGCTGCTGGTCGGGCTAGTTATTCTTCTGGTCCTGTATCCTCTTCAGGTGCCCCAGGATCAAATAGACAGAAATCCAATTCTGGGCCATTAAACAGACATGGAGATTCGATGAAGAAGTCATCGGGCCCGCAATCTGGAAGTGGCACACCAATGGTTCGCCAAAATTCTGGCCCACTTGCACCTGTGCTTCCTACAACCGGGCTGATAACATCTGGCCCGATTTCTTCTGGCCCTCTCAATTCATCGGGTGCCCCTCGGAAAGTATCGGGCCCTCTGGATTCTATGGGTTCTGTCAAGCTACATAGCACTTCTTTTGTTCACAACCAGGCGGTCACGAACCTTAGCCAGGCAGATGAATATTCTTTCAAGAGGAATTTCCCTAAACCGATACTTTGGTCAGTTATTCTGCTGTTCGTGATGGGATTTATTGCTGGTGGATTTATTCTCGGCGCTGTCCATAATCCTATTCTCCTCATTGTTGTTGTGGTTCTCTTTGGTGCTGTTGCTGCAATTTTCTCATGGAATACTTGTTGGGGAAGGAGGGCTATCACAGGCTTCATTGCACGATATCCGGATGCTGAGCTCAGAACGGCCAAGGATGGACAATACGTCAAGGTTTCTGGGGTATGTCAGATAGATTTTGGGTAATGAATGACATTTCAATGGTAAAGAAACACATAAACAATATTAGTAATGGTTGTTTTTTGCAGTCTGGTCTGGCTCAACATTCCAGGACTCCTGAAATAGGTCCTATCTAATTATTCATCATATTTAACATCATTGTCCGGACAATGGCTAGGTTTATGAAATTACCATAATATATCCGTACCAGATACAAACACTCATCCTTAACCTGAAGATAGATGACATGAAATGAACTAAATAATACTTCCATCTGCATTCAATTTTACTTAATGGAATTCCGTGAAAATTTTAGTTCACTGGTTTTCTGTTTGCA
Organism: Acorus calamus; assembly: GCA_030737845.1. Lineage (NCBI taxonomy): Eukaryota > Viridiplantae > Streptophyta > Magnoliopsida > Acorales > Acoraceae > Acorus > Acorus calamus. The sequence goes on along the minus strand of JAUJYO010001543.1, from coordinate 13,074 downwards.
AAATATCAAAGTAATGGTGTTACAAGCTATGTACACAGTCACACTGAATATTACTTCCTTTCTGTTGCATTTGATAATCATTACAAAAGGTGAAATATGATGGGTGTTTTAGAACTAAGTTTGGTGAATGAGTGATAGATTTGCCTCTATTATTTCACTCTCCCATCTTCTGGAGGACTTTTGGGGTGGGATATGGTTATGTTATCTCAGACATCAACCTGTGTGTACATCTCTTCAAACACAAGATAAGTTCTGGGTAGTATATGTACCAAAGCATGGGGTAATACATATGATTTATCATATATGGTAGAATTCTTGTATATCTTCCATGTTACTGTTGCATTTCTATTGTTTGGATATGTTTTTTGAAACTAGTATTGTGGTTGGGTCTCAAAAACTAATTGATAATACATGTTTGTGATCAATGCCATCAGGTAATAATGTAATATGGGTATCTAATATTATGACCAATATCAATTTCTTGCAGGTTGTTACCTGTGGGAATGTTCCCCTGGAGTCTTCCTTCCAGAAGGTTTCTAGGTGTGTGTACACATCTACTGGTTTATATGAGTATAGGGGATGGGACTCGAAGGCTGCCAATTCAACCCATCGCCGTTTTACTTGGGGACTGCGGTCCTTGGAGGTTAGTCTTTGATTCACCTCTTGTGAAATGATTTTTTGTGCTTTCACAGCATTTGTTAGTCTTTCATTTCCAAGTAATTATTGCTTCTGCATCTATTAAGTGATTATAATCTTTTTTTGTGCATGTCAACTTGTACCGTGTAAAACTGTAACATAAGTCAATCTCTTTCATGTTATGATTACTCAATTTGTTCTACCTTGAATTTAGAATTTGTAATTCATGTTATATTTGGGGCATTTATTTGCAATTCTGTTGATTCTGTTGTGCCCTCTTTTGATATGGTTGCCATGACCTAAGCCTTCAATTTGTTTTTTATTTTCCCTTTTCGCAGAGACATGTAGTGGACTTTTACATCTCTGACTTCCAGTCTGGACTGAGAGCCTTGGTTAAAACCGGTTATGGTGCCAGGGTGACCCCATACGTTGACGAGTCTGTCGTTGTCGACATTAACCCAGACAACAAAGATTTATCTCCGGAATTTCTTAGGTGGTTGAGGGAGAGGAATCTTTCAAGTGATGATCGTATTATGCGCATGAAAGAAGGGTAATCTGAAATATTTATATTGGTCCATGCAATCATTTTTGCTAATTGGTCACTCTTAATGAAATGCATGCTATATTGCAAGATATAGCAAACATCTTTTTGTAAGTAATTCCATGTTGAACTCTAGTTTTTTTTTCCTCTCCATAGATACATAAAAGAAGGCAGCACGGTAAGCGTAATGGGAGTCGTCCAAAGGAATGAAAATGTGTTGATGATCGTACCCCCACCAGAACCATTTTCCACAGGATGCCAGTGGGCTAAATGTGTTCTCCCCGCAAGTCTCGAGGGGATCGTATTAAGATGTGAGGACACTTCAAAGATCGATGTAATACCCGTTTAGCTGCCTTTTCTTTTCTTTTCTTTTTTTGTGGATTCTGGGGATTTGGTTGTTGTGTTTACTATTTCAATACCCGTAAAGATGACCGAAGATGGATTGTAGGCTAAATGGTGTTGGTTTTCTTTTCTTTTTTTTAAAAAAACTTTGTTGTACAGCTTTTCTGTGGGGCTGGGCTTCTCTTTTTTCTTCTATATGGTTTTTTGTTTTTCAGGCTTGAAAGTTTTACTTGATTTTGTAACAAGGATGGCTTGGTTATCACATTGGAGAGAGTGGTTGATGTGCTTTTGAAGAGGGGGATGTGCATCTATGTCATGAAATGGTACATTGGAAACTCTGTTTGGATCCATGAATTTGTGGCATTTCCAACCACAGTCCATCCGTTGAAAGTTAGTTTGGATAAACAGTTAATCATAGTCTGGTTTCAGTATATAAATTGATCACGTGCTTATACGTGAACTGCGGTTTCAATGAGAACATTTTGGCTTCAGATATGTTCAATCTGAGAAACAGTCCCCTGTTTGGTTGGGGAATAAGGAGAGTATATATGTGAATAAGAATAAAGAAAAAAAATGTGTTTGGATGAGTGGTATAACATGGTATAGATATGTTAGAATAAACTAGTATAAAGTGGTATAAGGATTCTAACCAACCCTTGGAATTAAAATTATTCTAGATTATTTCACCTACCCCCCGTTTGGGGTGGAGAATAAACGTCAGATAGGGGAGAATACAGTAGAATAGCTTCCAAACAGCTGTTTGTTTGACAAGAATAAACCTTGATAATTATGTCTGGATAAGCTAGGATAATGGTTGATAACTATTCTCAGAAAAAGCTAGAATTGCTTATCAGGGCTTATCTATACCAATGGATAAAAATACCCTTATCTGTCATTTTAAAAAATTTATCTTACCTAACACTCTCTGCACACATTCCAAAAACCATCACATCTATCATATCACACACACATCTCTCATACTTATTCCCAAACACAAATAATTTATGCAGGGGTATAATTGTCATTTAAAAAGTCATAAACTCTTATCCATCTCTTATCTACCACTTATCCTTACTTTATTCAAGGTGAACCAAACAACAAAAAGATCAATTTTACGTTTCCCAATGAGAATAACAGAAAAGACAACCAAACAAAAATTTACCTATTCAACATGGATTGTTATCTATCACAGTATAGCTATCAAGGACGAATAATCTTATGTCGCACCCCAAACGGGCCCCTAAAGAATAAGTTGGCTCACTGTCAAATCAACTGTCATCACCTCTTATAAATCACATGTCAAATCAACTATCATTACTTTTTTACTTTTTATAAATTCTTATCCATACTTTATTCACATTTTAACCAAACAATAAAAAATTTATTCTTACGTTTTTCAACGATAATAATTCAAAACACAACCAAACACAAAATCACTTTATCCTTATTTATAATAGAATAATCATAAACATCAGAATAATTTAATTCTCAAACCAAACATGAGCGGCTTAAGGAGATATTATCGCGTTTTTCTTTGAGTTTATTTGCCAAGGCATAATAGTTTTCTTTTCTCTCACCAGTGTGGATGTGGAACAGGGGACTGGATAACATGGAATCAAGTGGAATAGGGGAATTTGGATGTTTGGGTGCCATTGAATACCCAGGAATAATAATAATGTATGTCTGAATAAACTGATATGAAGTGATATATGATTCCAGCCAACCATTGTAATTAAAGTTATTTCAGACTATTCCACCTAAAGAATATGGAAGAATATGCAGATTCATTGTTAAATCAACCGTCATCATCTCTTATAAATCATTTGCCAAACTATTTTCACTTTTTCACTTTTTTTTAATATTTATCAATATTTTATTCACATTTTATCCAAACAACAAAAGTTTTATTATTACATTCTAACGAGAATAATTTAAAACATAATCAAACATAAAATCACTTATTTCACTGTTATACCCACTTATGATGGTATAATTATATATCATGTAATAAGTCTTATTCTGTATTGAAAGCTTAAAGCTCATGTAATCAACAGCTTCCCAAGATCCAAATTATGCTCCCACATGATATAACCATATTGTCTGTTGTGTAGGTTGCAAATCTAGCTCAGATCCTACAAGCATTTTAATAAATGAACCCTTCAGAGCAGTCCTTTTACACCATAGCATTTGAATGTGATGTTGAAATGATACGATTGGTTGCTGTTTACTCTCATTTTCAATTTTATGATTATTAATGGAAGACCACTTGTGGACATGTACTTTAAAAATGTGGCTGCTACATGGGAGCTGTAAAATGTACAGCGGCTGTTTATCCGGAGATGTAAAATTTAAATTAAAGCTTAATTTGATAACTCTAATTCAAAATAAAAATTTCTCATTTCAAGGAATCCAATTCTAATAGATCCCGTAAAAGGAATTTTTTTATCTAAGATATCCAGGAATAAACAGAGGGAATGGAGGAAAATTTTCATAGATGTTCCAACAAAAGAAAAATGAAAATAAACGTCAAATTGACCCTTAATGATTTCAATGCATGTTTGGCATCATGAACCTCTATCTCCAAGGGGGCTGTTCGGGTAGGAGAATAAGAAGAGAATAGGAGGGAATTAGGGAGAATGAGCTAAAAAAGTTGTTTGTTTGGAAGGAATAGATGGGTATAGCTATGCCAAAAAGGTGGTAGTAAGCTGGTATTTGTATTCCAAATCCCTCTAGAATTGTATTATTTCACTCAATCTATTCCATCAACTGTCATCATCTCTTATAAATCATGGGACCCATAAATCAAATCATTTTTTTACATTTTATAAATCTTTATTCACATTTTATTCTTCATCAACCAAACAGCTCAACATCTATTATTATGTTTCTTAATGACAATAACAAAAAACATTTAAAAAAAAACATAATCAAACAAAAAATCACTTATTCAATTGATAAAATTATTCATTCCTAGAATAAGTATAAATCCCAGAATAACTTACGTTTCTATCCAAACAGGCCCAAAGAGATTGAACTGCATTGATAAGCAAAAAGCATATACACAAATGACTTGGAAAAGAAACAACTCATCTGCCATGTTTAGTTCGGACAACCAGTGTCCGTTGGCACCGCAGCCACCAATCACTCAATCAGACCTCAATCTGACTACGACGCCGGTCAGGACCACCAATACAGTCCAGCTGAGCAATGCCCCTACAGAGAATCAATACATGGATGGTGACTCTTCACCATTAACCACTGCACACACTCACCCAAAGCCACTGTTTTTGCAACACTTCAATTCACTATATTGAACCTGAAAATTTTAGAGCCAACCCACAAAACAAAGACAACATATGCCAAGAGAAATTCTGGGCTTTTATTTGATAACACATCAACCCAGAAATACATAAAGCATTTACACAAGATATGCTTATAAGTTTCAGATTCAGTACATCAACCCAGAACCTCCAGCAGATACAGCTCCCCATCAAACCTCAGCCCCAAAGCCTCTGCTGGCTGAAGCACCCCATCCACCATCCCCCCAAATACATACACACGGCACCCAGACCGATCAATGCATGCCCTGTGAAAAGATCTTCCCCCCGGTTGACACCCTTCAGCCTTCAACCTCTTCCACATCGGAGACCTCTTCAGCTCCGCTGTTTTGATTCGCATCTTGATCGTTGGAGACGCGTTGATGTCCAAAACCCAGAAGTCGTCTTTCCTGTGCCTGTGTGTATCCTCGCCTCCGTAAATCAACACTCGGCCTCCTACAATGGGAGTCGACGAGTGACCCACACGCGGGAGAGATGCCATGTCTGGAGTGTTGCATGAATCATACAACAGCTCCATCCACTCGGGATGCTCTCCTCCGATGTCCAACAGCCAGACATCGCCAAGAACCTCATACCCATTGCCTCTGCCCCCGAAGAGGGCGATGCATGTTCCACCAACCCATGTCAAGGAGTGCCCAGATCGCGCAGAAGGCGACCGGAGGGTCACTATCTCACGCCATTCAGCAGACCTCGGCCCGTTGGAGAGGTCCAGCATCCACGTGTCATTCAGCCTCAACCCATCGAGCCCGATGCCTCCGTAGATCACAAGGAACCGGTTTCCAATGCAGCATTCAGCATGGGCCCCACGAGGGGGAGGTGTGATGGATGCCACCTCCAAGAGCCTCCATGATATTTTGGTCTCGAGGTTTTCGTCACGTGTGATTTGGCCAACCCATGTGTCATTTTGGCGGATTCCGTTGTCGTTGATGCCACCGAAGAGAACCAAAGCATCGCTGACAATGGTGCATGTCTGTCCAAAGCGCCCAGGCGGAGTTCCTGAGCTGATCTGCTTCCAACTGAGAGCCCATCTGACACCGTTTCCAATGTATGCCACCCACGTGTCGTCCAAATGGCGTCCTGTGTAATAGAATTAAAAAAAATGAAAGTTATAGTCTGCATAAATAGATGCACGGAATTCCTGCAACATAAACAGATATTTAGTGCTAATAATAGTGTCGATGTTTGTCGGGCCACATTGCAGCAATTTAAAAGGAAGAATATATTCATCTGAATATTTGGGTACAGAGAGTAGGTTATTATATTCAGGAAATGTTATCGTTCTGTCACTTTTGCAGCCTTCAACACGTTTTAATGTACGATATACTACCATAACCTAGTATATACTAGGTTAAGAGAAAGTGGGGACAACATGAATAAGTGTATCAACACCATACTTTATGATGAAATATGACAATGAAGTCAATGGCATTAAAAAATTATGCTACATACTCATGTCATATAATCTGTAGTTCTTACACAATACTAAAGAGGGAGATATTCATCATATGTCAATGCCTTAATAGTTGATTTGAAACAGATGAATGCAACATTACATTGTACAAATTTAAGTTACTTCTAGAAGACGAATACCATTGGATCTCTTCAGTAAAAGTTGGCCATACAACAATGAGAGATCACTAAGATCACTCTTTTTGTGGTGTTACCACAGCAAATACCAACGAAAAGACTCATAAAGATTTCTTTTACCATCTGATGATAAAACAAGTAAACAACTCATATAACATCTATAGAGCAATGAAGTTCCGAGTTCCAAACACACTTGAGCTTTAAAGGCTGGAAGACTTCAGACTTGAAAACTTGTTCAGCTAAGAAAGCATTTCCTTAATACAAAATTTTCTGATCTGGAAACATCTTAGCCTTCCACGATAATGGAAGTACTAGATTTAACTTTCACCTCTAGATACCTGATGTGGTAAAGTGTTATGTGATGTGCAGTTTTAGAAGTTGGAAAAAATCTAATCTGATGTGAAGAAGTTTTCGGGTGACTCATATGAGATTCTGATGTACATAATTGTGCTTGCAGTAATGGACTAATGGCAGCATACTGAATATAAAGTCAAGAATTGGGAGTGCTTCTTTTGTATATTCACTATAAGTCAAAATGAAGAATTGACTGTGCAACAACGGAAAACAATCACATTGACTGATTTAAATCTGGATCCTCAAACAACCCTACCTTGCTATGGTGTTGTTTGAGTTGTTTGAGTGGAAGTCAAAACCAATTGAAATATCATTCAAAAACTCCTCACGAGTCTAAAAAATTAAGGGTTCACGACTTTGCAAGTAGAATTTCTTGGATAGATTTTACAGAAAGAGGACAAAAAATATGGATACCATAATCATCAACAATAATCACATTCTCCAAACTGAAGCATTTAATATGCAAGGTCGAAAATATATATTCCTAAACCAAAGCAAGATCAAATATAAGCAGTTTCCAATTTCTATCTCTTGACCAAACATAATAACCTGAAGATAAAATACTTAAAGTTGCTATACTGTTCTCCAGACTTAAAGAGTTTGGTTCAGACAGACAAGGAAAATTCATGACTTCTGTTAGCCCGTAAGAGCATAGTTATAGAGACAACAATAGTATCGCGAGCCCACCGCATGTGGAGTATTACTTGGGCAAAAAGAAATAATCCTGAGAAACATAAAGCCCCTGAAAGAACTATGCTTTGATATAGTTACAGAGTTTTATGAGGAAAAAAGACCACTTTTCTCAATGAAAAGGTTCAAAGACCAAGCAAGATCATGCTAAGAGTAAATTGATTGGATGATGTATTAAAGGCGTACCCATTCAAGTCGGAAGGCTCACATTGCATAAACATGTCACATGTAGTTTGTCTTAATTGGTAATATTCATCACGAAACATGTCAAATTATCAAGACATGCTGCATTTTATGGATGTATAAATCCAATCAAGTCATGGACCATTACAGCTTCAACATTTAACAGGGTTAAAAACACCCCAAACACTCCAATTTTTCAGCAAATATGAACTTCATTACTGGTCCTGGTGAACTATCCAAACATTGGATTCTTGAACTTCATTTACAATCGCAGATAATTATTTACTTAAATAAGTTAACAATGCCCGATATCTCAAATCAAGGTTTCCACCAAAATGAAGAACTGAATCTCATGTTTACTTCACACACACACACACACAAACCAGAAGGCAAATTAGGTATGCAATCCACATAAGTACATAACTCCATGCTCACAGCACATTTTCCTAGACTACCAATTCTCATGCAACAACTACAAAACCAAATAGCTCATACAGAAAAACCCAACCCCATTTTCAAGAAAATCATGTATTCATCAAATCCACAATAACAACATCACCCACATGAGAATACAGTCAATCCAACACAGTCAGACACACCAAAACTCCAAAAGCCACAATTTTGAGCACCAGAAGAGACCAACTAACCTCCCTCGCACCCCCCTCCGAACAAGACGAGACAATCGGAGATGAAATTGAGCGAGTGCGAAGCCCGGGCCCTCGGCGACGCCCCATCGCCCTCTCTCGCAGACAACCTAACACAAGAAACCGAACCCATCCGGAACACCTTCTCGTAGAGCCTCTTCCACGACCCGACCCCCTCCAAAAGGGGACCGTTCATCGACTCCTCGTAACCCCAATCCCTCCGGCAGATCGAGCGCCAGAGAGAGTCGGAGGACGCGATGGATCGGAACCTCCTGCAGGTCATGGAGAAGGAGAGGATCGAATCGAAGGGGAGGAGCTCGAGAACTGAGTATATGTGGTCCTCGTCGATGTGGGTTATTGGAGAAGAGGACATGGAGGAGGAGGAGGTGGAGGTTTCCGCCATGGGAAGGGCTGGGGGACCTGTTGTGAGTCTTGTTGATGATGATGAGATGGTGGTGGTAGTGGTGATGGAGGTGGAGATCTGGGTCTCACTTGTTGAAGTCATGGAAGAAGAAGCATTTTTTCTTCCCTGCCTCGCTGTCAGTGTTCCTCTGATTTGTTATCGATTTCTGTCGATGGTGATGCTAATGGAGCTGAAGTTTTTACTATAAAAGGGTGAATAAATGAATCCATGAAAGTGAGAAGAGTAGTTTTTGAAGGCAGACAAAGAGAGTGGGACCAATTTTTTTGTGTGAATTTTCATGATTGGATGGGAAGAGGGAAGGAAGGGTTGAAATTTGATTTTTCTTCTTGAGTAAAAGATGCTTTAATATTTAAGGCTCCGTTTGAAAACACAGATTGAAAAGTAGATTTTGAAATAAAGTTGCTTTTTAAGATGATTTTAGACCTTTGACTTTTTTGGATGCTTTTTTTTAATTCAGGAATCAATATTTGGAAGGAATTTAATGTTTGGTAGAAAAAGTTGTTTTTCAATTCAAAAAATCGATTCCGACCAAAAATCGTTCTTTTTGAGATTTTAAAAACACGGATTTCGAGAGAGAAATTAAAAGGAATCCAGCTTTTGATTCCGCCGAAATCCGACCCGTTTGGTTGCGCGTTTGGGCGGAATCCGCTTTTTGAAAAAGCGGAATCCGCCCAACGCGAAACCAAACGGGGCCTTAGTCTATTTTATAATCTTATTTACGTAATTGAGATATATATTTTTGAACACATTGTCTAAATGAACATACAATTCATTTTAGTTTATAATTTATTTTTCAAAAATATATGTTTCATCTGATAAGGTATATTTATCAATCTAATAATGTTGGAATAAGAAAATTCAGTAACATTTTGCAATCTAAAAATATGGAAATAAGAGAACTCATCAAGGGTTTTTCAAGTTTTTTTGTTTTTGTGATTAGAAGTTGCAGATGATGACTGGTCAGATGTTCAAGTCAAGGAGATCATGGCAAGCACAAGCCACTTGCCTGCCTTGAATGTGTAAAGCTCCAAAGGCAATCCAAACATTGATGATAGGATTGAAGACTTTAAAAGCATGAGTCTCACGTTAGTTATTAATTTGTGCCTATGGAACATATGTCATTGACACTATCATCTAAGGATAATCTAAACCTAATTCAACCAAATGACTCTTTTAAAATAATCCAGACTTGGTTGAGAGATGGAAATGAGAAATCTGGAATCAGTCAGAACTGACTTCGGTCAGTCCTGTCAGTATCGAATTGTACAGTTCATTAATCGAACTACACAACATATGAATCTAATTGTATAACCAATGGTTGGATACATGTTTCATCATTTTATTGGATCCAATCAGCTATTGGATAAAATATGGATTCCTAAGTATCATCAATATCTAATAAGAGAGTGAATATGTGCCCAACAATAAATTGGCGGTGAGTTCGATTCATAGTGTGCAGTTCAATTCATAGACCATGTAATTCAATTAATGGGTTGTGCATTTCGGTACTAACAGAACTGTCTAGAGTCAGTTCTGACTGAATCCAACTCAGAAAAAAGGGGTAACAACAAAAATAACGAATGAATGAAACGGTTAAGTGCTATGATAGAAGTCACTCAAAAAGTCATTGACACAACATATGAAATCATCTAACATAATATTTATTATGTTACTCTTTTTACGGAAAAAAAAATATATGCACTTTTCATATGGGTATGTATATAAAAATGTATTTCATCAGTTAAGTACATACTTTAGAAGAAAATAACATATAAAAAAACATATGCAAACAAGGCTGGACATAACAATTTCCAACAGTTGAAGCAGCATGTACCATACATTCTATGAAGGGTTTATGACAGTTTAAGGAATAATACATAGTTAATAAGGATCCAACACCAGACACAGGCCATGTCATGGTTACAGAGACTTTTGTCATTCAACCTGGCCCTTCTTATTGGTGAAAATGCATAGGACCACCATGTGGTAAGAGTCTCTGATTTGGCATGCATCACCCTCCAGGGGTACCATACACTTCTGTTCTCTTGTACAAGAAAAAAAGAAAAAGAAAAGTTCAGCAGTTTCAGAGGATAGTTACAGCACACGTGGCATGCCTCATAGCCATGTTTCCTATCCTTTGAGGCCAAGCACAGTAGCTTTCATGATTTCTTGTCCATTCAGGTGGATCAGGCAAAAGATAGTGCTGTCGAGAGATTTCAGGTTCTAGGGTGTGACCTTGACCTGCAGTCCCTATTGATTATCTTCTGAAGTGCTGCCTTAGCTTCTTCGAGAGTTTCCACTCCGTGTCCTACCTCAAAAGAGAGCCTCTGAATGTTGAACTGGAGAGAAAATACAAAATTAGGAAAATTACATATATTAATGAAGCGAGCGATGTTGAGCAAACATGCACATTCATGATAGTCCAGACACGCCCCCACAAGTATAAATACATAAACCAGGAAGCCTCTATCCATAGCATTGAAAGCGTTCTAGCAATCAACGCAAAATCCTCATACCATTCATTGTCATAAAAATTTTTAATACAAAACATCAATGGGATGAGAGAGAGAGAGAGAGAGAGAGAGAGAGAGGAGAGGTGGGGACCTGTGCACCCTGCCGAACCCGGATATCAGTGCCCTTGCTGTCTATTGATATCAAAGCAGCATCATCTACCTCCGTCTCAGAAGATAAGAATTCTTTAAGTGGCTTTGAAAAGATTGCATTAAGTTCCTGTTGGTAAGCACACAAAATGTCATCTTCCTTGGGTAATCATGGAGAGAGTTCTTTGATGAGAACGATAAAACTGAAATTAGATATGACATGAATCACAAGCTAACTAAAATTATTTCTTGAAAACAAGAATCTTAATGTCACCTTCAGATATTGCTCCCCACCGTCAACTGCAATCTTATCAGGTTGAAGAGACTCGTACTCCTTGACATCTACCCATGCAACAGTACCAAACCCTCCAATGAAATATATATCACTGAAAAAAAATAACAAAAGCAATGGTTCAAGTCAGACTGTTGTGCCATTAAATAATTAAAGGTTACCCAAATTCAATCAGCATAAAGAAAAACTGTGTTAAAATGGATCGATCACGATTCATTAAAGAGGCAAAGAAGTGACAATGCGGTTTAAGAAAGTCCCTCAATTTCTTCCTCAGTAACTATGGAAAACATGTGTACTCAGACCTTACAGAAGTCCATCATTGTCAAAGTGGATCTTTTTCCTTTTATAATTGAAGAAAGGCAATATGGGAGCATTATCGAGCTCTCTCTTTCCCCCTTTTTTTTTTGCCTTGGTTAGAGCTATAGTGGACTTGGTCCTAGATAATAAATAAAAAAAATGAAGGCATATTTTTATATTCCATGAGTTTCAATTTAACATGTTTTACAGAAATCAAACCTTATATTTTGCATCCTGTAATAGTAGAAGTTGCCCCACTGTTGGGAAGCCCACTGTTGATGTTTTGTAATATACCGCTTGCAAGCCCACTCCTGGCAAATGAGCAGTTCCAGTTTGTTATGTTTTGCGTGTCAATACACAGATTTACCAATATTTGGCATTGAAACTCTCAAACAAGATTTCCAGCATATTTCATGTAAGTCCAAAGAATACCTCTAGAAGAAAGGCCACTAAATTTAAAAATAAAAAGACACTAAATTGCTTAGATAAAACAGAATTCTGAATATCGAAGACAACCCCTTACCCATAAGAAACTTCTAGTCTTCATTATGACTATTACCATCACAAAATGATAAATATTGGACCAATCATGCCATGAAGCAAAGTAAGAGACAAATTAAGCACATCAACCATCACTACCAGCACTAGACTAGACGATCTTTAGCTTAAATATTGGCAAATATTTAAAGCAAGAAGCAGACAACTTCATATCCCATGATTTATTAGGTTATACAACAATATAACTAATTAATGGCTAATCATAAGTCGGATGCTGCCCCACTATGTCTTTGCAGAACTTCACTTTCCTACATCCAGCCCAGATCTGGATAGCTGATCTATATAGTCTTTAAAGTTCCAAATCTATGCAACAAACCCTGCACCAGCTAAAATTAATGCCACATTTTTCAAAGTTCTTGACACCTTTGGTACGAGTTACAGATAGATACTTCAGAAATCTGCTCAAAATATCAAAATAATATAGCTGGGGAGCTTCCTTAATCACAAATGGCACAAACCTGTAAATCAGCAGGGACAGGGAGTATATCGCCAAATATTGTAACGCGAGCATTTGATAGTCCACTCCATCCGGGAATCTGCAATCAAATAAGCAGTCAATAATGTAAAGCACAAAAAAGGACCTGATAA
>JAUJYO010001540.1:0-31225 GCA_030737845.1 Acorus calamus | reverse complement strand
CACCATTTTTTTACCCGAACAGGGCAAAAAGAACCATTTTTCGACCCAAACACCAATTTTCCACGCAAACACCGTTTTTAAAATGAAATAACAAAAACACTATTTTTTGACGCAACTACCATTTTCGACCCAAACACCCGTTTTCAAACGAAACACCATATTTTTTTTCGTATCCGAATCCCACTTTTACACCCAAACGCTATTTTTTGACCCACATTCTGAAAGCATCAGTTTTTCATCCTGAACGCCAGTTTTCAACGTAGACCCCGATTTTCTTTACCAAATACGGAAAACACTATTTTCAACCGAATACCGTATTCGACCCAAATAACATTTCTTTTCCGCCGAAACACTTTTTTCCGACAGAAACAACATTGTTCGACCGAAACACTATTTTCTGGACCCAAACGTCATTTTACTTCTCCAAACACCACCTTTCGACACAAGCACCAGCTGCTTTCCCAAAACCATATTTTGACCCAATTTATAAACAAATAAAAAAAAAACATCATTTTTCCGACCCAAACACCAATTTTCAAAGCGAATACAGTTTCTACACCGAAATAATGAACGCGCTTTTTTTTTCCCCAACTACCAATTTTGACCCAACCACTGTTCCCTTGGCCAAAAACCCAATTTTTGGGACCGAAGCATCGTATTTGGACCGAAACACCTTATCGACCCAAACAGCAATTTTTTTGCCCGAAAAGCCATTTTCTAACCCCCCCCCCCCCCCCCCCAAACTGCATTTTGGGACCCAAACCAGCAATTTTCAACTGAAACTACATTTCCTGCCCGAAAGCCATATGTTGTCCCCAAATAACGAAAACTCCATTTTCTCAACCGAAACAGCCCAATTGTGTACCCCAAAAAATGGAAACAGGTTTCTTTTTAACCGAAACACCACCTTTCTAACCAAACATCAATTTTCAAGCGAAGCACCATCTTTCGAAGCAGACATCATTTTTTCAGCCAAACATCATTTTTCCACCCAAACACCATTATTCGATCCAAACATCACCTTTTCGGCCGAAACTCTGTTTTTTGGACCCAAACAGCATTTTGGGAGACAAAACAACAGTTTTTGACCCATAACACCATTGCTTAGACCCGGATAAAGAAACGGCACATTTTTTCAACACCGACACCAATTTTCGACGCAAACACCTGTTTTGTTTTTTATGAAATAGTAAAACACATTTTTTTTATTACGCAACTACCGCTTACGACCCAAACATCGTTTTTCGGACGAAACACCCCTTTTTTTTCTTTATCCAAATCCGACTTTTTGACCGGAACGCCAGCTTGGGTCGGAAAGCCATTCTTTTGACCCAAATTCGGAAAACATCATTTTTTCAACCAAAACACTAATTTTCAACGCAGAAACCCTATTTTCTGACCAAAAAATAAACTTGTTTTGGAACACAACCGCTTACGGCGGCCCCATCACAATTTTTCTTTTTCTTTACCAAAATAAAGAAAAAGAAGCACCCTTTTTTTCGATCGGAACAACATTTTCCGACGTAGTCACAATTTTTGTTTTACAGAAATATCGAAAACACTGATTTTTTTTAACCCAAAAACAATTTTCGAACCAAAAACGTTTTTTTTTCACCGAAACACTCTTTCGACAGAAACATTATTTTTCGACCGGAACACCATTTTCAAGACCCAAACAACGTTATACATTTCCAAACACCGACCCAAGCACCGGTTTTATCCCCCAAAACCGTATTGTGAGACCAATTTTCAGTCCGTACACCGATTTGCCGAACCGAACACCAATTTTCAGTCCAAATTACATTTTTTCACCGAAACAATCAACACGCCGTCGTTTTCACCCAACTATCATTTTCGACCCAACACACCGTTTTATCGACGAAAAACCCATTTTTTCGGACCGGAAAAACATTTTTCGACCGTAACGCCTTGATAAACCCAAACAGCATATTTTCGGCCGAAACACCATTTTCTCACCCGAAACTGCATTTTGAGACCCAAAACCAGCAGTTTTTGAAGTACTTATCCGAAAACCATTTTTTGACCCCAAGTAACGTAAACTCCATTTGTTCGACCCAAACACCAATTTTTATACCCAAATAATGGAAACACCGTTTCTTTTTAAAAACCGGAACTCCATTTCTCGAACCAAACATCATTTTTCTTGAGAAGCACCAAATTTCGAACCAGACATCATTTTTTGGACCCGAACACCATGTTTTCCACCCAAACAACATTTTCCGGCCGAAACACCATTTTTCGACCCAGAAAGCATTTTTCGTTCGAAACACCGTTTTTCGACCCAAGCTTCACCCTTTCGGCAGATACACCAGTTTTTGGACCCAAACATCATTTTGGGAACACAAATCAACAGTTTTCGACCCAAACACCATTTTTTTTACCCGAACGGGGCAAAAAGAACCATTTTTCGACCCAAACACCAATTTTCGACGCAAACACCGTTTTTTAAAATGAAATAACAAAAACACTATTTTTTGACGCAACTACCATTTTCGACCCAAACACCCGTTTTCAAACGAAACACCATATTTTTTTTCTTATCCGAATCCCACTTTTACACCCAAACGCTATTTTTTGACCCACATTCTGAAAGCATCAGTTTTTCATCCTGAACGCCAGTTTTCAACGTAGACCCCGATTTTCTTTTACCAAAATATGGAAAACACTTTTTTTCAAACCGAATACAATTTTTTTTACGTATTCGACCCAAATAACATTTCGAACCAAAAACTTTTCCGCCGAAACACTTTTTTCCGACAGAAACAACATTGTTCGACCGAAACACTATTTTCTGGACCCAAACGTCATTTTACTTCTCCAAACACCACCTTTCGACACAAGCACCAGTTGCTTTCCCAAAACCATATTTTGACCCAATTTATAAACAAATAAAAAAAAACATCATTTTTCCGACCCGAACACCAATTTTCAAAGCCAAATACAATTTCTACACCGAAATAATGAACGCGCTGTTTTTTTTCCCCAACTACCAATTTTGACCCAACCACTGTTCCCTTGGCCAAAAACCCAATTTTTGGGACCGAAAAAGCATCGTATTTGGACCGAAACACCTTATCGACCCAAACAGCAATTTTTTTGCCCGAAAAGCCATTTTCTCACCCCCCCCCCCCCCCCCAAACTGCATTTTGGGACCCAAACCAGCAATTTTCAACTGAAACTACATTTCCTGCCCGAAAGCCATATGTTGTCCCCAAATAACGAAAACTCCATTTTCTCAACCGAAACAGCCCAATTGTGTACCCCAAAAAATGGAAACAGGTTTCTTTTTAACCGAAACACCACCTTTCTAACCAAACATCAATTTTCAAGCGAAGCACCATCTTTCGAAGCAGACATCATTGGACCCGAACACCGGTTTTCAACCAAACATCATTTTTCCACCCAAACACCATTATTCGATCCAAACATCACCTTTTCGGCCGAAACTCTGTTTTTTGGACCCAAACAGCATTTTGGGAGGCAAAACAACAGTTTTTGACCCATAACACCATTGCTTAGACCCGGATAAAGAAACGGCACATTTTTTCAACACCGACACCAATTTTCGACGCAAACACCTGTTTTGTTTTTTATGAAATAGTAAAACACATTTTTTTATTACCCAACTACCGCTTACGACCCAAACATCGTTTTTCGGACGAAACACCCCGTTTTTTTTCTTTATCCAAATCCGACTTTTTGGCCGGAACGCCAGCTTGGGTCGGAAAGCTATTCTTTTGACCCAAATTCGGAAAACATCATTTTTTCAACCAAAACACTAATTTTCAACGCAGAAACCCTATTTTCTGACCAAAAAATAAACTTGTTTTGGAACACAACCGCTTACGGCGGCCCCATCACAATTTTTCTTTTTCTTTACCAAAATAAAGAAAAAGAAGCACCCTTTTTTTCGATCGGAACAACATTTTCCGACGTAGTCACAATTTTTGTTTTACAGAAATATCGAAAACACTGATTTTTTTTAACCCAAAAACAATTTTCGAACCAAAAACGTTTTTTTTTCACCGAAACACTCTTTCGACAGAAACATTATTTTTCGACCGGAACACCATTTTCAAGACCCAAACAACGTTATACATTTCCAAACACCGACCCAAGCACCGGTTTTATCCCCCAAAACCGTATTGTGAGACCAATTTTCAGTCCGTACACCGATTTGCCGAACCGAACACCAATTTTCAGTCCAAATTACATTTTTTCACCGAAACAATCAACACGCCGTCGTTTTCACCCAACTATCATTTTCGACCCAACACACCGTTTTATCGACGAAAAACCCATTTTTTCGGACCGGAAAAACATTTTTCGACCGTAACGCCTTGATAAACCCAAACAGCATATTTTCGGCCGAAACACCATTTTCTCACCCGAAACTGCATTTTGAGACCCAAAACCAGCAGTTTTTGAAGTACTTATCCGAAAACCATTTTTTGACCCCAAGTAACGTAAACTCCATTTGTTCGACCCAAACACCAATTTTTATACCCAAATAATGGAAACACCGTTTTTAAAAACCGGAACTCCATTTCTCGAACCAAACATCATTTTTCTTGAGAAGCACCAAATTTCGAACCAGACATCATTTTTTGGACCCGAACACCATGTTTTCCACCCAAACAACATTTTCCGGCCGAAACACCATTTTTCGACCCAGAAAGCATTTTTCGTTCGAAACACCGTTTTTCGACCCAAGCTTCACCCTTTCGGCAGATACACCAGTTTTTGGACCCAAACATCATTTTGGGAACACAAATCAATAGTTTTCGACCCAAAGACCATTTTTTTTTACCCGAACAGGGCAAAAAGAACCATTTTTCGACCCAAACACCAATTTTCGACGCAAACACCGTTTTTTAAAATGAAATAACAAAAACACTATTTTTTGACGCAACTACCATTTTCGACCCAAACACCCGTTTTCAAACAAAACACCATATTTTTTTTCTTATCCGAATCCCACTTTTACACCCAAACGCTATTTTTTGACCCACATTCTGAAAGCATCAGTTTTTCATCCTGAACGCCAGTTTTCAACGTAGACCCCGATTTTCTTTTACCAAAATATGGAAAACACTATTTTTCAAACCGAATACCGTATTCGACCCAAATAACATTTCTTTTCCGCCGAAACACTTTTTTCCGACAGAAACAACATTGTTCGACCGAAACACTATTTTCTGGACCCAAACGTCATTTTACTTCTCCAAACACCACCTTTCGACACAAGCACCAGTGCTTTCCCAAAACCATATTTTGACCCAATTTATAAACAAATAAAAAAAAACATCATTTTTCCGACCCAAACACCAATTTTCAAAGCGAATACAGTTTCTACACCGAAATAATGAACGCGCTGTTTTTTTTCCCCAACTACCAATTTTGACCCAACCACTGTTCCCTTGGCCAAAACCCAATTTTTGGGACCGAAGCATCGTATTTGACCGAAACACTTATCGACCCAAACAAATTTTTTTGCCCGAAAACCATTTTTAACCCCCCCCCCCCCCCCCAAATCATTTTGGGACCCAAACAGCAATTTTCAACTGAAACTACATTTCCTGCCCGAAAGCCATATGTTGTCCCCAAAAAGAAAACTCCATTTTCTACACCCCCCAAAAAATGGAAACAGGTTTCTTTTTAACCGAAACCCCCTTTCTAACCAAACAATTTTCAAGCGAAGCACCATTTTGAAGGACATCATTTTTTCAACCAAACATCATTTTTCCACCCAAACACCATTATTCGATCCAAACATCACCCAAACCAGCAATTTTCAACTGAAACCCTACATTTCCAATTTTGCCCGAAAGCCATTTTTTTTATACCCAATACCGCTTACGACCCAAACATGTTTTTCGGACGAAACACCCCTTTTTTTTTCTTTATCCAATCCGACTTTTTGACCGGAACGCCAGCTTGGGTCGAAGCCATTCTTTTGACAAATTCGGAAAACCATTTTCAACCAAAACACTAATTTTCAACGCAGAAACCCATTTTCTGACAAAAAATAAACTTGTTTTGGAACAAACCGCTTACGGCGGCCCCATCCAATTTTTCTTTTTCTTTACCAAAATAAAGAAAAAGAAGCACCCTTTTTTTGTCGGAACAACATTTTCCGACGTAGTCCAATTTTTTTTTAAAAAATGAAAACACTGATTTTTTTTAACCCAAAAACATTTTCGAACCAAAAACGTTTTTTTTCACCGAAACACTCTTTCGACAGAAACATTATTTTTCGACCGAAATTTTCAAGACCAAACAACTTTCATTTCCAAACACCGACCCAAGCACCGGTTTTATCCCCCAAACATTGTGAGACCAATTTTCAGTCCGTCACCGATTTGCGAAGAACACCAATTTTCAGTCCATCATTTTTTCACCGAAACAATCAAACGCCGTCGTTTTCACCCAACTATCATTTTCGACCCAACACACGTTTTATCGACGAAAAACCCATTTTTTCAACATTTTTCACCGTAACGCCTTGATAAACCCAAACAGCATATTTTCGGCCGAAACACATTTTCCACCCGAAACTGCATTTTGAACCCAAAACCAGTTTTTGAAGTATTCCGAAAACCATTTTTTGACCCCAAGTCGTAAACTCCATTTGTTCGACCCAAACACCATTTTTAACAAATAATGGAAACACCGTTTTTAAAACCGGAACTCCATTTCCGAACCAAAATCATTTTTCTGAGAAGCACCAAATTTCGAACCAGTTTTTTCCACCCAAACAACATTTTCCGGCCGAAACACCGTTTTTCGACCCAGACCCAAACAGCATTTTGGGATTTTGGGAACAAAACAACAGTTTTTGACCCATTTTTTTTACCCGAACGGGCAAAAAGAACCATTTTTGACCCAAACACCAATTTTAGCAAACCCGTTTTTTAAAATGATAACAAAAACACTATTTTTTGACGCAAAAGAAACGGAAACACCATATTTTTTTCTTATCCGAATCCACTTTTACACCCAAACGCATTTTTTGACCCACATTCTGAAAGCATCAGTTTTTCACCTGAACGCCAGTTTTCAACGTAGACCCCGATTTTCTTTTACAAAATATGGAAAACACTATTTTTCAAACGAATACCGTATTGACCCAAATAACATTTCTTTTCCGCCGAAACACTTTTTTCCGACAGAAACAACATTGTTCGACCGAAAACTATTTTCTGGACCCAAAGTAAGTGCTTTCCCAAAACCATAACACATTTTTTTATTCAAAGCCCAACGAAATAATACCGCTGTTTTTTTCCCCAACTACAATTTTGACCCAACCATGTTCCCTTGGCCAAAACCCAATTTGGGACCGAAGCATCGTATTTGGAAACACCTTATCGACCCAAACAGCAATTTTTTTGCCCGAAAAGCCATTTTCTAACCCCCCCCTGTTACGCCCCAGGGCGGCCGTCCCCGGTTTGTAACAATAATAGCAATATCAGAATATCATACAGGAGGCTAACGAGATATCCACATATAAGGACTGATAGAGCAAATACTAGGCTGAGAAGCATAAGCATAATATATACAAGTCTGTAACCAAAAATATTATTACAGACAGAGGGTATACAATCACTGTCCTGTGTGAGCCAAGTCTGATCAACAAGGGAATACATACAACCTGTGCCCATGCACCAAAAAGGAATATATACAAACAACAAGACTGCTGACGACCTCGCTCGCTAACCTCAAAAGACGGACGTAACAAAGTCAGCCAAGAAACACCTCACGGGAGCTCCGCCTTCGTGACCTGCTCTGCCTCCACTGAAGAGAAACAAAGGAAAGAGAGGGATGAGCTAAAAGCTCAGTGATTAGCCAACCACCACACAATTAAGATAATACATAATCAATACTTAACGAATACACAATAAGTTACCAACGAATACTCCACAGTCACCCAACATCATCCGGTAGCCCTCTCCCAGGTAGCCCTCTCCCTGGCAGCCTGCCCACGACGGTACCAGTCATGGGGAGGCACCTCACAGGGTAGCTCCGACACTGGGTAGCTTCAACGCACGATGACGCCGGGGTGATACGCTCCACACTCGCGG
Source organism: Acorus calamus (assembly GCA_030737845.1). NCBI lineage: Eukaryota > Viridiplantae > Streptophyta > Magnoliopsida > Acorales > Acoraceae > Acorus > Acorus calamus. The sequence goes on along the minus strand of JAUJYO010001540.1, from coordinate 23,123 downwards.
TGATCACATTGATCAACGTATACCATACTCGATAACTAGCTAGTTGGAATCCATAGAATTCCTAATAGGTGCATCACGATGACGCAGGGAAAGGCTGTTTGGGTCAAATCCTTATCCGCACTCACTAAACATGCAACATGATGTAAAGACAAGTAGACAAAAATTATAGTTAATTCGAAGGGGTATATCAATAAGTATGTGCAAGTGATCCTACAACATGTATTTAATCCTACAAAGCACATCCATCATCATATCGCAATATAACCCAAATAGGTTCTCTATAGGATCATTCCATTGCATAAAATATACCATAGTACCTAACAAGCATGTTATTATAACTTCTATTGCATGGGTCGGACCACTCACCAATACCAGACCGTCACTCGTTCAATCCACGAGGACGATGTGGGACAATGATAGAGCGGAGGTGGGGAAGGGCACGATGCACTCTCATGACAGCACAACTTGCAAGGTACAATAACTTCTAGATACAGCCAATGGTACCAAATTAAATATGGTATCTCCTTATACACATACAAGTATATTTCATTAGACACCATCCAGATATTGCCCTCAGCATGCATAAAAACATAAAACTAAAACATGCTAAAACTGGCTCATCAACCCCCAAACACATGAACTTTTCTCATCTCAGCACCAAGTACACGTCCAAAAATTCTGAAATAATTTACACACATTCATTCACATGTGAGGATCATAATCCATGAAGACATTGAGTCTAATTAAGCCTCTATATGCCCGAAAAGAAATAACTTTCGAAGCTGGTCATTTCCTACGCGAATCTGGGCAGTCTCATGAATCAGCTTATAACTTCAGACACAGATAACATTATAATCCCAAATCTCATATATAGAATCTGGACATGAGAATGATCTTATGAAGACCCAATCATCCGAATATGCCTCTATGCTAATATTACAGAGTTTTCAAGAAAGATCTGTCTTACCTCTCTAAGTATTACACAAGACATCACCAAGCTTTCTCCTCATCCTAAACCCATTCCACACAAAACAGGGCAAACAGAGAGAGGGAGAAAGGATTAGGGAGGGTGAATAACATAATACAAGCATACACAAGCTATTCCACATACCTGAATAACCCACACATTTACAATGATCCACCAAAAACTTCACCAACACCCCTACCAAACTCACCCAGCAAGGCCAGCTGAGACACTCACAGAGAGAGAGAGAAAGAGTGGTAGAAAATGAGGGTTTGTATAAAATAAGGTCATAGAAGGGCTTATATAGGGGTGAAGCTAATAAGAATTTAAGCTAATCTCACCCATCCGAAAACAACCAATGGGGAGGTGAGACATCTTAAGCTTACCCAAGGTGTCCTTATCACACCAAGAGGGTTATGATTATCTATAGCTAATCCACCATCAACCAGTAACATCCAGATACCAAGCAGAACTGAAAACCCAAAAAAAAATAAAAAATAAAAAAATAAAAAAATAAACATTTCCTATTACCCAAAATAATACTAGTACCCATAATACTAGTGCATGAGGTGCTCGCATGCGTGCGGAGTGCGCGGGAAGCGTGCATGAGGTGCTCGCATGCGTGCGGAGTGCGCGGGAAGCGTGCATGATGCTCGCATGCGTGCGGAGTGCGCGGGAAGCGTGCATGAGGTGCTCGCATGCGTACGGATGCGCGGGAAGCATGCATAAGGTGCTCGCATGCGTGCGGAGTGCGCAGGAAGCGTGCATGAGGTGCTCGCATGCGTGCGGAGTGCGCAGGAAGCGTGCATGAGGTGCTTGAGGGTGTGCTTGACGTTGTTCGATGCGTGCGGAGTGTGCGGGCAGCGTGCACGAGGTTCTCAAGGGCGTGCTTGGCCTTGCCCGATGCGTGCGGAGTGCGTGGGAAGCATGCACGAGGTGCTCGAGGATGTGCTTGACGTTGTTTGATGCGTGCAGGGTGCATGGGCAGCGTGCACGGGGTACTCAGGGCGTGCTTGCGGTGCTCAGACGCGTTCGGAGTGCTTCGTGGTGTTGAGCAACTTGTTATAGCCAAATGCAACCATGGGATGATCCTTGGCGGATTGATTTCAGGCTTCGGATTCAACTCGCCGCTCTCTTGCGTTTCGCGAGCCGTGCGCTCGTTAGGTGAGTGGTTCGATCCAACACTTCGGGACGCGCTCGATGCACGTAGTCGTGCACCGCACGTCCTTGGGGCATCTTAACCCCTAAATATGCTAGATATTTGCATGTTAGGGTTGTATAGCTCGTATATTGCGTAGAACCCCTATTCTACCCTATACTTGCTTATGTATGTATTCATGTTTGAATAAATGTGTTTTCATGCGCCCCTTGTGTTTTGGGCATATATTTTCGAATGGGTGTATGGATGTATAGAATATGAATGCCTTAGGTAGTATTGTAATACTCCTCTCCCCCTGTATGAGTAATATCCGGCATGTCAAACCTTGGGTTAATAACCGGATGCGTACTAATATTCCCTTATGATTAGACTGGAGGAATGGTGTAGTAGTTGCACCCATCTGTTGGGGCCAAGCTATGACCAACATTCCGGAGAGGATGAGACTTTCCCTCTCTCTCGCCCTCCCTCTTTGCGTAAACTGAGTAAGTAGATACGATTCCTACTTGACTCAGGTTCGCTTGGGATTATCGGTATGCATCGGTTGACGCGCGAGATCACGCTTAACCCCCCTTGGAGTTGGTAATATCCAACGCCTGCTTGAGTCATCCTTTACATGATTGAATGTTTATTATGGCCTTATAAGCATGTTTAAGTGGGCCATACCTTGTATGCATATTGTATGATTTGTTGTTTATGATGTAAATCCATGTTAGGGAGTACCCCTATAGTTATATATATTATTGTGCATGTGGCACATATTATCATGTTATGATTCTCCTCATATATATATATATATATATGCGCGTATGTTAACTAATTTGGCCTATCCGTAATAGGCAAGGGTATGACCCGCGGTCGGGTCGTACCCTATTAGTTAAAGCGCTAGCGATGTAATCACCCCTTGCATCCGAGTGATGCATTCGTATCGAATTCTGAAGAATTCATCGTGGCCTCGGTTTTGTTAAACCGATAGCTACGGCATTAACTTGGGCCTACCCGTGCTAGGCGTGTGTCTGAACCGCCTATTGGGTTATGCCCCTGGCTTTTCTACACGAGTGTAGAGATAGTCCTGGCGTTCGAGCGATGCCTCCGTGTGGGAATACAAGAGTATTCGATATCATCGATATATGTATGTAAGTACCAAGGGTAGTTGGCTTTCCCATAGGGTTCGCATTGCGAACGCAAGGTGCTTCCTCCTGACATTGTCATGAGTCGAAGCTACCCGACATGGAAGCTGTCCTGTATGGTGCCACCACTTGTAGGTGCTACCGATGCGTACCGCGGTACACATCTAGGGAATGTACTGATCGTGGAAGGCCGACAGGTAGAGGCTGCACGGGAGAGAGCTACCAAGTGATATTTCGGGCTTCAAGTCGTTCTCCCCTTCGTCGGATCCGTGTTGAAGCTGCCCGGTTCGTAGTTGTCCTGTGGGGTGCTCCCAGACGTATTTATGACACCTATTGGTGCGCCCATATGGTAGAGATAACAGTCATGGAGAGGCTACCAGGTAGAGGCTCCCCGGGAGAGGGCTACCGGATGACGATGGGTGTAGAGCAACTGAGTTCGCTTCAAAAGTCCCTAGAGTCACCCCTCCGGGGGCTAGGGTGAGGATGAGTTGTTGTCACGCCGCCACGTGACCCAAATACCCATCGAGTATGCTCTGGGTTTGTTACTTCTGACGCGTGAGGTATCGAAGTATATCTCTACCGTAACGTTGATTGTGTACTCTTGTCTGTAATATGTCTTTGAATTACAGACTTAGTCATTTGAGCTTCCGCTTTTTGTATATATTTGATGTCAGTTACTTGTGTATTGTCTTTTCTATTGGGGAGTATTTATTTGACCTCGTGTATGGATTACTGATATCATTTATATATTTGCCACGTCTCGGGGACGGCCGCCCTGGGGCGTGACACAAGGGAACAGTGGTTGGGTCAAAATTGGTAGTTGGCGAAAAAAAACAGCGCGTTCATTATGTCGGTGTAGAAATTGTATTCGCTTTGAAAATTGGTGTTCGGGTCGGAAAAATGATGTTTTTTTTTATTTGTTTATAAATTGGGTCAAAATATGGTTTTGGTAAAGCAACTGGTGCTTGTGTCGAAAGGTGGTGTTTGGAGAAGTAAAATGACGTTTGGGTCCAGAAAATAGTGTTTCGGTCGAACAATGTTGTTTCTGTCGGAAAAAAGTGTTTCGGCGGAAAAGAAATGTTATTTGGGTCGAATACGGTATTCGGTTTGAAAAATTGTGTTTTCCGTATTTTGGTAAAAGAAAATCGGGGTCTACGTTGAAAACTGGCGTTCAGGATGAAAAACTGATGCTTTCAGAATGTGGGTCAAAAAATAGCGTTTGGGTGTAAAAGTGGGATTCGGATAAGAAAAAAAATATGGTGTTTCGTTTGAAAACGGGTGTTTGGGTCGAAAATGGTAGTTGCGTCAAAAAATAGTGTTTTTGTTATTTCATTTTAAAAAACGGTGTTTGCGTCGAAAATTGGTGTTTGGGTCGAAAAATGGTTCTTTTTGCCCTGTTCGGGTAAAAAAAATGGTGTTTGGGTTGATTTGTGTTCCCAAAATGATGTTTGGGTCCAAAAACTGGTGTATCTGCCGAAAGGGTGAAGCTTGGGTCGAAAAACGGTGTTTCGAACGAAAAATGCTTTCTGGGTCGAAAAACGGTGTTTCGGCCGGAAAATGTTGTTTGGGTGGAAAACATGGTGTTCGGGTCCAAAAAATGATGTCTGGTTCGAAATTTGGTGCTTCTCAAGAAAAATGATGTTTGGTTCGAGAAATGGAGTTCCGGTTTTTAAAAACGGTGTTTCCATTATTTGGGTATAAAAATTGGTGTTTGGGTCGAACAAATGGAGTTTACGTTACTTGGGGTCAAAAAATGGTTTTCGGATAAGTACTTCAAAAACTGCTGGTTTTGGGTCTCAAAATGCAGTTTCGGGTGAGAAAATGGTGTTTCGGCCGAAAATATGCTGTTTGGGTTTATCAAGGCGTTACGGTCGAAAAATGTTTTTCCGGTCCGAAAAAATGGGTTTTTCGTCGATAAAACGGTGTGTTGGGTCGAAAATGATAGTTGGGTGAAAACGACGGCGTGTTGATTGTTTCGGTGAAAAAATGTAATTTGGACTGAAAATTGGTGTTCGGTTCGGCAAATCGGTGTACGGACTGAAAATTGGTCTCACAATACGGTTTTGGGGGATAAAACCGGTGCTTGGGTCGGTGTTTGGAAATGTATAACGTTGTTTGGGTCTTGAAAATGGTGTTCCGGTCGAAAAATAATGTTTCTGTCGAAAGAGTGTTTCGGTGAAAAAAAAACGTTTTTGGTTCGAAAATTGTTTTTGGGTTAAAAAAAATCAGTGTTTTCGATATTTCTGTAAAACAAAAATTGTGACTACGTCGGAAAATGTTGTTCCGATCGAAAAAAAGGGTGCTTCTTTTTCTTTATTTTGGTAAAGAAAAAGAAAAATTGTGATGGGGCCGCCGTAAGCGGTTGTGTTCCAAAACAAGTTTATTTTTGGTCAGAAAATAGGGTTTCTGCGTTGAAAATTAGTGTTTTGGTTGAAAAAATGATGTTTTCCGAATTTGGGTCAAAAGAATGGCTTTCCGACCCAAGCTGGCGTTCCGGTCAAAAAGTCGGATTTGGATAAAGAAAAAAAAGGGGTGTTTCGTCCGAAAAACGATGTTTGGGTCGTAAGCGGTAGTTGGGTAATAAAAAAAATGTGTTTTACTATTTCATGAAAAACAAAACAGGTGTTTGCGTCGAAAATTGGTGTCGGTGTTGAAAAAATGTGCCGTTTCTTTATCCGGGTCTAAGCAATGGTGTTATGGGTCAAAAACTGTTGTTTTGCCTCCCAAAATGCTGTTTGGGTCCAAAAAACAGAGTTTCGGCCGAAAAGGTGATGTTTGGATCGAATAATGGTGTTTGGGTGGAAAAATGATGTTTGGTTGAAAAAATGATGTCTGCTTCGAAAGATGGTGCTTCGCTTGAAAATTGATGTTTGGTTAGAAAGGTGGTGTTTCGGTTAAAAAGAAACCTGTTTCCATTTTTTGGGGTACACAATTGGGCTGTTTCGGTTGAGAAAATGGAGTTTTCGTTATTTGGGGACAACATATGGCTTTCGGGCAGGAAATGTAGTTTCAGTTGAAAATTGCTGGTTTGGGTCCCAAAATGCAGTTTGGGGGGAGGGGGGGGGGGGGTTAGAAAATGGCTTTTCGGGCAAAAAAATTGCTGTTTGGGTCGATAAGGTGTTTCGGTCCAAATACGATGCTTCGGTCCCAAAAATTGGGTTTGTGGCCAAGGGAACAGTGGTTGGGTCAAAATTGGTAGTTGGGGAAAAAAAACAGCGCGTTCATTATTTCGGTGTAGAAACTGTATTCGCTTTGAAAATTGGTGTTTGGGTCGGAAAAATGATGTTTTTTTTTATTTGTTTATAAATTGGGTCAAAATATGGTTTTGGGAAAGCAGCTGGTGCTTGTGTCGAAAGGTGGTGTTTGGAGAAGTAAAATGACGTTTGGGTCCAGAAAATAGTGTTTCGGTCGAACAATGTTGTTTCTGTCGGAAAAAAGTGTTTCGGCGGAAAAGAAATGTTATTTGGGTCGAATACGGTATTCGGTTTGAAAAATAGTGTTTTCCATATTTTGGTAAAAGAAAATCGGGGTCTACGTTGAAAACTGGCGTTCAGGATGAAAAACTGATGCTTTCAGAATGTGGGTCAAAAAATAGCGTTTGGGTGTAAAAGTGGGATTCGGATAAGAAAAAAAATATGGTGTTTTGTTTGAAAACGGGTGTTTGGGTCGAAAATGGTAGTTGCGTCAAAAAATAGTGTTTTTGTTATTTCATTTTAAAAAACGGTGTTTGCGTCGAAAATTGGTGTTTGGGTCGAAAAATGGTTCTTTTTGCCCCGTTCGGGTAAAAAAAATGGTCTTTGGGTCGAAAACTATTGATTTGTGTTCCCAAAATGATGTTTGGGTCCAAAAACTGGTGTATCTGCCGAAAGGGTGAAGCTTGGGTCGAAAAACGGTGTTTCGAACGAAAAATGCTTTCTGGGTCGAAAAATGGTGTTTCGGCCGGAAAATGTTGTTTGGGTGGAAAACATGGTGTTCGGGTCCAAAAAATGATGTCTGGTTCGAAATTTGGTGCTTCTCAAGAAAAATGATGTTTGGTTCGAGAAATGGAGTTCCGGTTTTTAAAAACCGGTGTTTCCATTATTTGGGTATAAAAATTGGTGTTTGGGTCGAACAAATGGAGTTTACGTTACTTGGGGTCAAAAAATGGTTTTCGGATAAGTACTTCAAAAACTGCTGGTTTTGGGTCTCAAAATGCAGTTTCGGGTGAGAAAATGGTGTTTCGGCCGAAAATATGCTGTTTGGGTTTATCAAGGCGTTACGGTCGAAAAATGTTTTTCCGGTCCGAAAAAATGGGTTTTTCGTCGATAAAACGGTGTGTTGGGTCGAAAATGATAGTTGGGTGAAAACGACGGCGTGTTGATTGTTTCGGTGAAAAAATGTAATTTGGACTGAAAATTGGTGTTCGGTTCGGCAAATCGGTGTACGGACTGAAAATTGGTCTCACAATACGGTTTTGGGGGATAAAACCGGTGCTTGGGTCGGTGTTTGGAAATGTATAACGTTGTTTGGGTCTTGAAAATGGTGTTCCGGTCGAAAAATAATGTTTCTGTCGAAAGAGTGTTTCGGTGAAAAAAAAACGTTTTTGGTTCGAAAATTGTTTTTGGGTTAAAAAAAATCAGTGTTTTCGATATTTCTGTAAAACAAAAATTGTGACTACGTCGGAAAATGTTGTTCCGATCGAAAAAAAGGGTGCTTCTTTTTCTTTATTTTGGTAAAGAAAAAGAAAAATTGTGATGGGGCCGCCGTAAGCGGTTGTGTTCCAAAACAAGTTTATTTTTTGGTCAGAAAATAGGGTTTCTGCGTTGAAAATTAGTGTTTTGGTTGAAAAAATGATGTTTTCCGAATTTGGGTCAAAAGAATGGCTTTCCGACCCAAGCTGGCGTTCCGGTCAAAAAGTCGGATTTGGATAAAGAAAAAAAAGGGGTGTTTCGTCCGAAAAACGATGTTTGGGTCGTAAGCGGTAGTTGGGTAATAAAAAAAATGTGTTTTACTATTTCATGAAAAACAAAACAGGTGTTTGCGTCGAAAATTGGTGTCGGTGTTGAAAAAATGTGCCGTTTCTTTATCCGGGTCTAAGCAATGGTGTTATGGGTCAAAAACTGTTGTTTTGCCTCCCAAAATGCTGTTTGGGTCCAAAAAACAGAGTTTCGGCCGAAAAGGTGATGTTTGGATCGAATAATGGTGTTTGGGTGGAAAAATGATGTTTGGTTGAAAAAATGATGTCTGCTTCGAAAGATGGTGCTTCGCTTGAAAATTGATGTTTGGTTAGAAAGGTGGTGTTTCGGTTAAAAAGAAACCTGTTTCCATTTTTTGGGGTACACAATTGGGCTGTTTCGGTTGAGAAAATGGAGTTTTCGTTATTTGGGGACAACATATGGCTTTCGGGCAGGAAATGTAGTTTCAGTTGAAAATTGCTGGTTTGGGTCCCAAAATGCAGTTTGGGGGGGGGGGGGGGGGGGGGGGTTAGAAAATGGCTTTTCGGGCAAAAAAATTGCTGTTTGGGTCGATAAGGTGTTTCGGTCCAAATACGATGCTTCGGTCCCAAAAATTGGGTTTGTGGCCAAGGGAACAGTGGTTGGGTCAAAATTGGTAGTTGGGGAAAAAAAACAGCGCGTTCATTATTTCGGTGTAGAAACTGTATTCGCTTTGAAAATTGGTGTTTGGGTCGGAAAAATGATGTTTTTTTTTATTTGTTTATAAATTGGGTCAAAATATGGTTTTGGGAAAGCAGCTGGTGCTTGTGTCGAAAGGTGGTGTTTGGAGAAGTAAAATGACGTTTGGGTCCAGAAAATAGTGTTTCGGTCGAACAATGTTGTTTCTGTCGGAAAAAAGTGTTTCGGCGGAAAAGAAATGTTATTTGGGTCGAATACGGTATTCGGTTTGAAAAATAGTGTTTTCCATATTTTGGTAAAAGAAAATCGGGGTCTACGTTGAAAACTGGCGTTCAGGATGAAAAACTGATGCTTTCAGAATGTGGGTCAAAAAATAGCGTTTGGGTGTAAAAGTGGGATTCGGATAAGAAAAAAAATATGGTGTTTTGTTTGAAAACGGGTGTTTGGGTCGAAAATGGTAGTTGCGTCAAAAAATAGTGTTTTTGTTATTTCATTTTAAAAAACGGTGTTTGCGTCGAAAATTGGTGTTTGGGTCGAAAAATGGTTCTTTTTGCCCCGTTCGGGTAAAAAAAATGGTCTTTGGGTCGAAAACTATTGATTTGTGTTCCCAAAATGATGTTTGGGTCCAAAAACTGGTGTATCTGCCGAAAGGGTGAAGCTTGGGTCGAAAAACGGTGTTTCGAACGAAAAATGCTTTCTGGGTCGAAAAATGGTGTTTCGGCCGGAAAATGTTGTTTGGGTGGAAAACATGGTGTTCGGGTCCAAAAAATGATGTCTGGTTCGAAATTTGGTGCTTCTCAAGAAAAATGATGTTTGGTTCGAGAAATGGAGTTCCGGTTTTTAAAAACCGGTGTTTCCATTATTTGGGTATAAAAATTGGTGTTTGGGTCGAACAAATGGAGTTTACGTTACTTGGGGTCAAAAAATGGTTTTCGGATAAGTACTTCAAAAACTGCTGGTTTTGGGTCTCAAAATGCAGTTTCGGGTGAGAAAATGGTGTTTCGGCCGAAAATATGCTGTTTGGGTTTATCAAGGCGTTACGGTCGAAAAATGTTTTTCCGGTCCGAAAAAATGGGTTTTTCGTCGATAAAACGGTGTGTTGGGTCGAAAATGATAGTTGGGTGAAAACGACGGCGTGTTGATTGTTTCGGTGAAAAAATGTAATTTGGACTGAAAATTGGTGTTCGGTTCGGCAAATCGGTGTACGGACTGAAAATTGGTCTCACAATACGGTTTTGGGGGATAAAACCGGTGCTTGGGTCGGTGTTTGGAAATGTATAACGTTGTTTGGGTCTTGAAAATGGTGTTCCGGTCGAAAAATAATGTTTCTGTCGAAAGAGTGTTTCGGTGAAAAAAAAACGTTTTTGGTTCGAAAATTGTTTTTGGGTTAAAAAAAATCAGTGTTTTCGATATTTCTGTAAAACAAAAATTGTGACTACGTCGGAAAATGTTGTTCCGATCGAAAAAAAGGGTGCTTCTTTTTCTTTATTTTGGTAAAGAAAAAGAAAAATTGTGATGGGGCCGCCGTAAGCGGTTGTGTTCCAAAACAAGTTTATTTTTTGGTCAGAAAATAGGGTTTCTGCGTTGAAAATTAGTGTTTTGGTTGAAAAAATGATGTTTTCCGAATTTGGGTCAAAAGAATGGCTTTCCGACCCAAGCTGGCGTTCCGGTCAAAAAGTCGGATTTGGATAAAGAAAAAAAAGGGGTGTTTCGTCCGAAAAACGATGTTTGGGTCGTAAGCGGTAGTTGGGTAATAAAAAAAATGTGTTTTACTATTTCATGAAAAACAAAACAGGTGTTTGCGTCGAAAATTGGTGTCGGTGTTGAAAAAATGTGCCGTTTCTTTATCCGGGTCTAAGCAATGGTGTTATGGGTCAAAAACTGTTGTTTTGCCTCCCAAAATGCTGTTTGGGTCCAAAAAACAGAGTTTCGGCCGAAAAGGTGATGTTTGGATCGAATAATGGTGTTTGGGTGGAAAAATGATGTTTGGTTGAAAAAATGATGTCTGCTTCGAAAGATGGTGCTTCGCTTGAAAATTGATGTTTGGTTAGAAAGGTGGTGTTTCGGTTAAAAAGAAACCTGTTTCCATTTTTTGGGGTACACAATTGGGCTGTTTCGGTTGAGAAAATGGAGTTTTCGTTATTTGGGGACAACATATGGCTTTCGGGCAGGAAATGTAGTTTCAGTTGAAAATTGCTGGTTTGGGTCCCAAAATGCAGTTTGGGGGGTGGGGGGGGGGGGGTTAGAAAATGGCTTTTCGGGCAAAAAAATTGCTGTTTGGGTCGATAAGGTGTTTCGGTCCAAATACGATGCTTCGGTCCCAAAAATTGGGTTTGTGGCCAAGGGAACAGTGGTTGGGTCAAAATTGGTAGTTGGGGAAAAAAAACAGCGCGTTCATTATTTCGGTGTAGAAACTGTATTCGCTTTGAAAATTGGTGTTTGGGTCGGAAAAATGATGTTTTTTTTTATTTGTTTATAAATTGGGTCAAAATATGGTTTTGGGAAAGCAGCTGGTGCTTGTGTCGAAAGGTGGTGTTTGGAGAAGTAAAATGACGTTTGGGTCCAGAAAATAGTGTTTCGGTCGAACAATGTTGTTTCTGTCGGAAAAAAGTGTTTCGGCGGAAAAGAAATGTTATTTGGGTCGAATACGGTATTCGGTTTGAAAAATAGTGTTTTCCATATTTTGGTAAAAGAAAATCGGGGTCTACGTTGAAAACTGGCGTTCAGGATGAAAAACTGATGCTTTCAGAATGTGGGTCAAAAAATAGCGTTTGGGTGTAAAAGTGGGATTCGGATAAGAAAAAAAATATGGTGTTTTGTTTGAAAACGGGTGTTTGGGTCGAAAATGGTAGTTGCGTCAAAAAATAGTGTTTTTGTTATTTCATTTTAAAAAACGGTGTTTGCGTCGAAAATTGGTGTTTGGGTCGAAAAATGGTTCTTTTTGCCCCGTTCGGGTAAAAAAAATGGTCTTTGGGTCGAAAACTATTGATTTGTGTTCCCAAAATGATGTTTGGGTCCAAAAACTGGTGTATCTGCCGAAAGGGTGAAGCTTGGGTCGAAAAACGGTGTTTCGAACGAAAAATGCTTTCTGGGTCGAAAAATGGTGTTTCGGCCGGAAAATGTTGTTTGGGTGGAAAACATGGTGTTCGGGTCCAAAAAATGATGTCTGGTTCGAAATTTGGTGCTTCTCAAGAAAAATGATGTTTGGTTCGAGAAATGGAGTTCCGGTTTTTAAAAACGGTGTTTCCATTATTTGGGTATAAAAATTGGTGTTTGGGTCGAACAAATGGAGTTTACGTTACTTGGGGTCAAAAAATGGTTTTCGGATAAGTACTTCAAAAACTGCTGGTTTTGGGTCTCAAAATGCAGTTTCGGGTGAGAAAATGGTGTTTCGGCCGAAAATATGCTGTTTGGGTTTATCAAGGCGTTACGGTCGAAAAATGTTTTTCCGGTCCGAAAAAATGGGTTTTTCGTCGATAAAACGGTGTGTTGGGTCGAAAATGATAGTTGGGTGAAAACGACGGCGTGTTGATTGTTTCGGTGAAAAAATGTAATTTGGACTGAAAATTGGTGTTCGGTTCGGCAAATCGGTGTACGGACTGAAAATTGGTCTCACAATACGGTTTTGGGGGATAAAACCGGTGCTTGGGTCGGTGTTTGGAAATGTATAACGTTGTTTGGGTCTTGAAAATGGTGTTCCGGTCGAAAAATAATGTTTCTGTCGAAAGAGTGTTTCGGTGAAAAAAAAACGTTTTTGGTTCGAAAATTGTTTTTGGGTTAAAAAAAATCAGTGTTTTCGATATTTCTGTAAAACAAAAATTGTGACTACGTCGGAAAATGTTGTTCCGATCGAAAAAAAGGGTGCTTCTTTTTCTTTATTTTGGTAAAGAAAAAGAAAAATTGTGATGGGGCCGCCGTAAGCGGTTGTGTTCCAAAACAAGTTTATTTTTTGGTCAGAAAATAGGGTTTCTGCGTTGAAAATTAGTGTTTTGGTTGAAAAAATGATGTTTTCCGAATTTGGGTCAAAAGAATGGCTTTCCGACCCAAGCTGGCGTTCCGGTCAAAAAGTCGGATTTGGATAAAGAAAAAAAAGGGGTGTTTCGTCCGAAAAACGATGTTTGGGTCGTAAGCGGTAGTTGGGTAATAAAAAAAATGTGTTTTACTATTTCATGAAAAACAAAACAGGTGTTTGCGTCGAAAATTGGTGTCGGTGTTGAAAAAATGTGCCGTTTCTTTATCCGGGTCTAAGCAATGGTGTTATGGGTCAAAAACTGTTGTTTTGCCTCCCAAAATGCTGTTTGGGTCCAAAAAACAGAGTTTCGGCCGAAAAGGTGATGTTTGGATCGAATAATGGTGTTTGGGTGGAAAAATGATGTTTGGTTGAAAAAATGATGTCTGCTTCGAAAGATGGTGCTTCGCTTGAAAATTGATGTTTGGTTAGAAAGGTGGTGTTTCGGTTAAAAAGAAACCTGTTTCCATTTTTTGGGGTACACAATTGGGCTGTTTCGGTTGAGAAAATGGAGTTTTCGTTATTTGGGGACAACATATGGCTTTCGGGCAGGAAATGTAGTTTCAGTTGAAAATTGCTGGTTTGGGTCCCAAAATGCAGTTTGGGGGGAGGGGGGGGGGGGTTAGAAAATGGCTTTTCGGGCAAAAAAATTGCTGTTTGGGTCGATAAGGTGTTTCGGTCCAAATACGATGCTTCGGTCCCAAAAATTGGGTTTGTGGCCAAGGGAACAGTGGTTGGGTCAAAATTGGTAGTTGGGGAAAAAAAACAGCGCGTTCATTATTTCGGTGTAGAAACTGTATTCGCTTTGAAAATTGGTGTTTGGGTCGGAAAAATGATGTTTTTTTTTATTTGTTTATAAATTGGGTCAAAATATGGTTTTGGGAAAGCAGCTGGTGCTTGTGTCGAAAGGTGGTGTTTGGAGAAGTAAAATGACGTTTGGGTCCAGAAAATAGTGTTTCGGTCGAACAATGTTGTTTCTGTCGGAAAAAAGTGTTTCGGCGGAAAAGAAATGTTATTTGGGTCGAATACGGTATTCGGTTTGAAAAATAGTGTTTTCCATATTTTGGTAAAAGAAAATCGGGGTCTACGTTGAAAACTGGCGTTCAGGATGAAAAACTGATGCTTTCAGAATGTGGGTCAAAAAATAGCGTTTGGGTGTAAAAGTGGGATTCGGATAAGAAAAAAAATATGGTGTTTTGTTTGAAAACGGGTGTTTGGGTCGAAAATGGTAGTTGCGTCAAAAAATAGTGTTTTTGTTATTTCATTTTAAAAAACGGTGTTTGCGTCGAAAATTGGTGTTTGGGTCGAAAAATGGTTCTTTTTGCCCGTTCGGGTAAAAAAAATGGTCTTTGGGTCGAAAACTATTGATTTGTGTTCCCAAAATGATGTTTGGGTCCAAAAACTGGTGTATCTGCCGAAAGGGTGAAGCTTGGGTCGAAAAACGGTGTTTCGAACGAAAAATGCTTTCTGGGTCGAAAAATGGTGTTTCGGCCGGAAAATGTTGTTTGGGTGGAAAACATGGTGTTCGGGTCCAAAAAATGATGTCTGGTTCGAAATTTGGTGCTTCTCAAGAAAAATGATGTTTGGTTCGAGAAATGGAGTTCCGGTTTTTAAAAACCGGTGTTTCCATTATTTGGGTATAAAAATTGGTGTTTGGGTCGAACAAATGGAGTTTACGTTACTTGGGGTCAAAAAATGGTTTTCGGATAAGTACTTCAAAAACTGCTGGTTTTGGGTCTCAAAATGCAGTTTCGGGTGAGAAAATGGTGTTTCGGCCGAAAATATGCTGTTTGGGTTTATCAAGGCGTTACGGTCGAAAAATGTTTTTCCGGTCCGAAAAAATGGGTTTTTCGTCGATAAAACGGTGTGTTGGGTCGAAAATGATAGTTGGGTGAAAACGACGGCGTGTTGATTGTTTCGGTGAAAAAATGTAATTTGGACTGAAAATTGGTGTTCGGTTCGGCAAATCGGTGTACGGACTGAAAATTGGTCTCACAATACGGTTTTGGGGGATAAAACCGGTGCTTGGGTCGGTGTTTGGAAATGTATAACGTTGTTTGGGTCTTGAAAATGGTGTTCCGGTCGAAAAATAATGTTTCTGTCGAAAGAGTGTTTCGGTGAAAAAAAAACGTTTTTGGTTCGAAAATTGTTTTTGGGTTAAAAAAAATCAGTGTTTTCGATATTTCTGTAAAACAAAAATTGTGACTACGTCGGAAAATGTTGTTCCGATCGAAAAAAAGGGTGCTTCTTTTTCTTTATTTTGGTAAAGAAAAAGAAAAATTGTGATGGGGCCGCCGTAAGCGGTTGTGTTCCAAAACAAGTTTATTTTTTGGTCAGAAAATAGGGTTTCTGCGTTGAAAATTAGTGTTTTGGTTGAAAAAATGATGTTTTCCGAATTTGGGTCAAAAGAATGGCTTTCCGACCCAAGCTGGCGTTCCGGTCAAAAAGTCGGATTTGGATAAAGAAAAAAAAGGGGTGTTTCGTCCGAAAAACGATGTTTGGGTCGTAAGCGGTAGTTGGGTAATAAAAAAAATGTGTTTTACTATTTCATGAAAAACAAAACAGGTGTTTGCGTCGAAAATTGGTGTCGGTGTTGAAAAAATGTGCCGTTTCTTTATCCGGGTCTAAGCAATGGTGTTATGGGTCAAAAACTGTTGTTTTGCCTCCCAAAATGCTGTTTGGGTCCAAAAAACAGAGTTTCGGCCGAAAAGGTGATGTTTGGATCGAATAATGGTGTTTGGGTGGAAAAATGATGTTTGGTTGAAAAAATGATGTCTGCTTCGAAAGATGGTGCTTCGCTTGAAAATTGATGTTTGGTTAGAAAGGTGGTGTTTCGGTTAAAAAGAAACCTGTTTCCATTTTTTGGGGTACACAATTGGGCTGTTTCGGTTGAGAAAATGGAGTTTTCGTTATTTGGGGACAACATATGGCTTTCGGGCAGGAAATGTAGTTTCAGTTGAAAATTGCTGGTTTGGGTCCCAAAATGCAGTTTGGGGGGAGGGGGGGGGGGGTTAGAAAATGGCTTTTCGGGCAAAAAAATTGCTGTTTGGGTCGATAAGGTGTTTCGGTCCAAATACGATGCTTCGGTCCCAAAAATTGGGTTTGTGGCCAAGGGAACAGTGGTTGGGTCAAAATTGGTAGTTGGGGAAAAAAAACAGCGCGTTCATTATTTCGGTGTAGAAACTGTATTCGCTTTGAAAATTGGTGTTTGGGTCGGAAAAATGATGTTTTTTTTTATTTGTTTATAAATTGGGTCAAAATATGGTTTTGGGAAAGCAGCTGGTGCTTGTGTCGAAAGGTGGTGTTTGGAGAAGTAAAATGACGTTTGGGTCCAGAAAATAGTGTTTCGGTCGAACAATGTTGTTTCTGTCGGAAAAAAGTGTTTCGGCGGAAAAGAAATGTTATTTGGGTCGAATACGGTATTCGGTTTGAAAAATAGTGTTTTCCATATTTTGGTAAAAGAAAATCGGGGTCTACGTTGAAAACTGGCGTTCAGGATGAAAAACTGATGCTTTCAGAATGTGGGTCAAAAAATAGCGTTTGGGTGTAAAAGTGGGATTCGGATAAGAAAAAAAATATGGTGTTTTGTTTGAAAACGGGTGTTTGGGTCGAAAATGGTAGTTGCGTCAAAAAATAGTGTTTTTGTTATTTCATTTTAAAAAACGGTGTTTGCGTCGAAAATTGGTGTTTGGGTCGAAAAATGGTTCTTTTTGCCCGTTCGGGTAAAAAAAATGGTCTTTGGGTCGAAAACTATTGATTTGTGTTCCCAAAATGATGTTTGGGTCCAAAAACTGGTGTATCTGCCGAAAGGGTGAAGCTTGGGTCGAAAAACGGTGTTTCGAACGAAAAATGCTTTCTGGGTCGAAAAATGGTGTTTCGGCCGGAAAATGTTGTTTGGGTGGAAAACATGGTGTTCGGGTCCAAAAAATGATGTCTGGTTCGAAATTTGGTGCTTCTCAAGAAAAATGATGTTTGGTTCGAGAAATGGAGTTCCGGTTTTTAAAAACGGTGTTTCCATTATTTGGGTATAAAAATTGGTGTTTGGGTCGAACAAATGGAGTTTACGTTACTTGGGGTCAAAAAATGGTTTTCGGATAAGTACTTCAAAAACTGCTGGTTTTGGGTCTCAAAATGCAGTTTCGGGTGAGAAAATGGTGTTTCGGCCGAAAATATGCTGTTTGGGTTTATCAAGGCGTTACGGTCGAAAAATGTTTTTCCGGTCCGAAAAAATGGGTTTTTCGTCGATAAAACGGTGTGTTGGGTCGAAAATGATAGTTGGGTGAAAACGACGGCGTGTTGATTGTTTCGGTGAAAAAATGTAATTTGGACTGAAAATTGGTGTTCGGTTCGGCAAATCGGTGTACGGACTGAAAATTGGTCTCACAATACGGTTTTGGGGGATAAAACCGGTGCTTGGGTCGGTGTTTGGAAATGTATAACGTTGTTTGGGTCTTGAAAATGGTGTTCCGGTCGAAAAATAATGTTTCTGTCGAAAGAGTGTTTCGGTGAAAAAAAAACGTTTTTGGTTCGAAAATTGTTTTTGGGTTAAAAAAAATCAGTGTTTTCGATATTTCTGTAAAACAAAAATTGTGACTACGTCGGAAAATGTTGTTCCGATCGAAAAAAAGGGTGCTTCTTTTTCTTTATTTTGGTAAAGAAAAAGAAAAATTGTGATGGGGCCGCCGTAAGCGGTTGTGTTCCAAAACAAGTTTATTTTTTGGTCAGAAAATAGGGTTTCTGCGTTGAAAATTAGTGTTTTGGTTGAAAAAATGATGTTTTCCGAATTTGGGTCAAAAGAATGGCTTTCCGACCCAAGCTGGCGTTCCGGTCAAAAAGTCGGATTTGGATAAAGAAAAAAAAAGGGGTGTTTCGTCCGAAAAACGATGTTTGGGTCGTAAGCGGTAGTTGGGTAATAAAAAAAATGTGTTTTACTATTTCATGAAAAACAAAACAGGTGTTTGCGTCGAAAATTGGTGTCGGTGTTGAAAAAATGTGCCGTTTCTTTATCCGGGTCTAAGCAATGGTGTTATGGGTCAAAAACTGTTGTTTTGCCTCCCAAAATGCTGTTTGGGTCCAAAAAACAGAGTTTCGGCCGAAAAGGTGATGTTTGGATCGAATAATGGTGTTTGGGTGGAAAAATGATGTTTGGTTGAAAAAATGATGTCTGCTTCGAAAGATGGTGCTTCGCTTGAAAATTGATGTTTGGTTAGAAAGGTGGTGTTTCGGTTAAAAAAAACCTGTTTCCATTTTTTGGGGTACACAATTGGGCTGTTTCGGTTGAGAAAATGGAGTTTTCGTTATTTGGGGACAACATATGGCTTTCGGGCAGGAAATGTAGTTTCAGTTGAAAATTGCTGGTTTGGGTCCCAAAATGCAGTTTGGGGGGAGGGGGGGGGGGGGTTAGAAAATGGCTTTTCGGGCAAAAAAATTGCTGTTTGGGTCGATAAGGTGTTTCGGTCCAAATACGATGCTTCGGTCCCAAAAATTGGGTTTTGGCCAAGGGAACAGTGGTTGGGTCAAAATTGGTAGTTGGGGAAAAAAAACAGCGCGTTCATTATTTCGGTGTAGAAACTGTATTCGCTTTGAAAATTGGTGTTTGGGTCGGAAAAATGATGTTTTTTTTTATTTGTTTATAAATTGGGTCAAAATATGGTTTTGGGAAAGCAGCTGGTGCTTGTGTCGAAAGGTGGTGTTTGGAGAAGTAAAATGACGTTTGGGTCCAGAAAATAGTGTTTCGGTCGAACAATGTTGTTTCTGTCGGAAAAAAGTGTTTCGGCGGAAAAGAAATGTTATTTGGGTCGAATACGGTATTCGGTTTGAAAAATAGTGTTTTCCATATTTTGGTAAAAGAAAATCGGGGTCTACGTTGAAAACTGGCGTTCAGGATGAAAAACTGATGCTTTCAGAATGTGGGTCAAAAAATAGCGTTTGGGTGTAAAAGTGGGATTCGGATAAGAAAAAAAATATGGTGTTTTGTTTGAAAACGGGTGTTTGGGTCGAAAATGGTAGTTGCGTCAAAAAATAGTGTTTTTGTTATTTCATTTTAAAAAACGGTGTTTGCGTCGAAAATTGGTGTTTGGGTCGAAAAATGGTTCTTTTTGCCCTGTTCGGGTAAAAAAAAATGGTGTTTGGGTCGAAAACTGTTGATTTGTGTTCCCAAAATGACGTTTGGGTCCAAAAACTGGTGTATCTGCCGAAAGGGTGAAGCTTGGGTCGAAAAACGGTGTTTCGAACGAAAAATGCTTTCTGGGTCGAAAAACGGTGTTTCGGCCGGAAAATGTTGTTTGGGTGGAAAACATGGTGTTCGGGTCCAAAAAAGGATGTGTGGTTAAATGGTTTTCGGATAAGTACTTCAAAAACTGCTGGGTTTGGGTCTTAAAATGCAGTTTCGGGGGAGAAAATGGTGTTTCGGCCGAAAATATGCTGTTTGGGTTTATCAAGGCGTTACGGTCGAAAAATGTTTTTCCGGTCCGAAAAAATGGGTTTTTCGTCGATAAAACAGTGTGTTGGGTCGAAAATGATAGTTGGGTGAAAACGACGGCGTGTTGATTGTTTCGGTGAAAAAATGTAATTTGGACTGAAAATTTGTGTTTGGTTCGGCAAATCGGTGTACGGACTGAAAATTGGTCTCACAATACGGTTTTGGGGGATAAAACCGGTGCTTTGGGTCGGTGTTTGGAAATGTATAACGTTGTTTGGGTCTTGAAAATGGTGTTCCGGTCGAAAAATAATGTTTCTGTCGAAAGAGTGTTTCGGTGAAAAAAAAAACGTTTTTGGTTCGAAAATTGTTTTTGGGTTAAAAAAATCAGTGTTTTCGATATTTCTGTAAAACAAAAATTGTGACTACGTCGGAAAATGTTGTTCCGATCGAAAAAAAGGGTGCTTCTTTTTCTTTATTTTGGTAAAGAAAAAGAAAAATTGTGATGGGGCCGCCGTAAGCGGTTGTGTTCCAAAAGAAGTTTATTTTTTGGTCAGAAAATAGGGTTTCTGCGTTGAAAATTAGTGTTTTGGTTGAAACAATGATGTTTTCCGAATTTGGGTCAAAAGAATGGCTTTCCGACCCAAGCTGGCGTTCCGGTCAAAAAGTCGGATTTGGATAAAGAAAAAAAAAGGGGTGTTTCGTCCGAAAAACGATGTTTGGGTCGTAAGCGGTAGTTGGGTAATAAAAAAAATGTGTTTTACTATTTCATAAAAAACAAAACAGGTGTTTGCGTCGAAAATTGGTGTCGGTGTTGAAAAAATGTGCCGTTTCTTTATCCGGGTCTAAGCAATGGTGTTATGGGTCAAAAACTGTTGTTTTGTCTCCCAAAATGCTGTTTGGGTCCAAAAAACAGAGTTTCGGCCGAAAAGGTGATGTTTGGATCGAATAATGGTGTTTGTGTGGAAAAATGATGTTTGGCTGAAAAAATGATGTCTGCTTCGAAAGATGGTGCTTCGCTTGAAAATTGATGTTTGGTTAGAAAGGTGGTGTTTCGGTTAAAAAAAACCTGTTTCCATTTTTTGGGGTACACAATTGATTGGGCTGTTTCGGTTGAGAAAATGGAGTTTTCGTTATTTGGGGACAACATATGGCTTTCGGGCAGGAAATGTAGTTTCAGTTGAAAATTGCTGGTTTGGGTCCCAAAATGCAGTCTGGGGGGGGGGGGGGGGGGGGGTGGTTAGAAAATGGCTTTTCGGGCAAAAAAATTGCTGTTTGGGTCGATAAGGTGTTTCGGTCCAAATACGATGCTTCGGTCCCAAAAATTGAGTTTTTGGCCAAGGGAACAGTGGTTGGGTCAAAATTGGTAGTTGGGGAAAAAAAACAGCGCGTTCATTATTTCGGTGTAGAAATTGTATTCGCTTTGAAAATTGGTGTTCGGGTCGGAAAAAGGATGTTTTTTTTTTATTTGTTTATAAATTGGGTCAAAATATGGTTTTGGGAAAGCAACTGGTGCTTGTGTCGAAAGGTGGTGTTTGGAGAAGTAAACTGACGTTTGGGTCCAGAAAATAGTGTTTCGGTCGAACAATGTTGTTTCTGTCGGAAAAAAGTGTTTCGGCGGAAAAGAAATGTTATTTGGGTCGAATACGGTATTCGGTTTGAAAAATAGTGTTTTCCGTATTTTGGTAAAAGAAAATCGGGGTCTACGTTGAAAACTGGCGTTCAGGATGAAAAACTGATGCTTTCAAATGTGGGTCAAAAAATAGCGTTTGGGTGTAAAATTGGGATTCGGATAAGAAAAAAAATATGGTGTTTCGTTTGAAAACGGGTGTTTGGGTCGAAAATGGTAGTTGCGTCAAAAAATAGTGTTTTTGTTATTTCATTTTAAAAAACGGTGTTTGCGTCGAAAATTGGTGTTTGGGTCGAAAAATGGTTCTTTTTGCCCTGTTCGGGTAAAAAAAAATGGTGTTTGGGTCGAAAACTGTTGATTTGTGTTCCCAAAATTATGTTTGGGTCCAAAAACTGGTGTATCTGCCGAAAGGGTGAAGCTTGGGTCGAAAAACGGTGTTTCGAACGAAAAATGCTTTCTGGGTCGAAAAACGGTGTTTCGGCCGGAAAATGTTGTTTGGGTGGAAAACATGGTGTTCGGGTCCAAAAAATGATGTCTGGTTCGAAATTTGGTGCTTCTCAAGAAAAATGATGTTTGGTTCGAGAAATGGAGTTCCGGTTTTTAAAAAACGGTATTTCCATTATTTGGGTATAAAAATTGGTGCTTGGGTCGAACAAATGGAGTTTACGTTACTTGGGTCAAAAAATGGTTTTCGGATAAGTACTTCAAAAACTGCTGGTTTTGGGTCTCAAAATGCAGTTTCGGGTGAGAAAATGGTGTTTCGGCCGAAAATATGCTGTTTGGGTTTATCAAGGCGTTACTGTCGAAAAATGTTTTTCCGGTCCGAAAAGATGGGTTTTTCGTCGATAAAACGGTGTGTTGGGTCGAAAATGATAGTTGGGTGAAAACGACGGCGTGTTGATTGTTTCGGTGAAAAAATGTAATTTGGACTGAAAATTGGTGTTCGGTTCGGCAAATCGGTGTACGGACTGAAAATTGGTCTCACAATACGGTTTTGGGGGATAAAACCGGTGCTTGGGTCGGTGTTTGGAAATGTATAACGTTGTTTGGGTCTTGAAAATGGTGTTCCGGTCGAAAAATAATGTTTCTGTCGAAAGAGTGTTTCGGTGAAAAAAAAACGTTTTTGGTTCGAAAATAGTTTTTGGGTTAAAAAAAATCAGTGTTTTCGATATTTCTGTAAAACAAAAATTGTGACTACGTCGGAAAATGTTGTTCCGATCGAAAAAAAGGGTGCTTCTTTTTCTTTATTTTGGTAAAGAAAAAGTAAAATTGTGATGGGGCCGCCGTAAGCGGTTGTGTTCCAAAACCAGTTTATTTTTTGGTCAGAAAATAGGGTTTCTGCGTTGAAAATTAGTGTTTTGGTTGAAAAAATGATGTTTTCCGAATTTGGGTCAAAAGAATGGCTTTCCGACCCAAGCTGGCGTTGTTAGGCCTGTGTCATTTAGAGTCCTATTTTCGATCGGAGTCACTAAAATTTTGGTTTTTAGCTACCTGCTGGGACTGGAGGACTCTAATTGAAGATATAACTACATATTATGGGTCTTGGTACAGTTTAATACTGCCCATAAAATTTTCGTTTATTTCCGATAACGTTTTTGGAATTATACACTTTCGGATTGATATTTGGATTTGATTTTGTTAAAATCCAGGATGAAGAGGTAAAAATCCGATATTGTTATGAGATGTTCAGTTTTGAGATAGCTTCCATATAGAAGTGGAATTGGATCAACTGGATTTTTATATTAAAAGTTATGGGTATTTTTCCGAGTATACCCCGAAGTTGAGAAATCCAGGCAGCAGCCCTGTAAGATATTTAGCCTAGATTTTGGAATAGCTGGAGAGGTTATTTGATCTGGGTGTAAACATGAAAGTTGTAGATAATCGTCTTATCTTTCAAATGCCACTGGAATCGTGCAATTCTGAGCTGTATTGAGGAAGTTATGGTCGTTTAAGTGAAGGCTGCGCAGAGATTTTAGTCCGAGGACGACTTAGTCTTTCAGCCCGACCATGCCTATAAATACCCCCAAAAATGCACGACCTTAGCTTATTTTTTCACCTCTTTTGGCCTCTGGTCCAGCCCTCTTTGGGTGGAGGAAATGGTGGTGATGGTGGGGGAAGGAGCACCAAATGGAGAAGGAAGGTGTGTATGCTTTAGCTTTGTTGTTGTGTTGTTGGTTCTCCTCCTTCTCCTCCTCCCCCCCTAG